>LZPO01055251.1:19788-30715 GCA_001675575.1 Neotoma lepida
GTGTGTGTGTACATGCACCACAAGATGCATATGGAGGCACAGAACAACTTGCAAGAGTTGGTTATATGGACCCCGGGGAGTGAACTCAGGTTAGCAGGCTTAGTGGCAGGTGCTTTTACCCAATGAGCCATCTCACTGGCCCTAGAATGAGTATTAAGAAAAGAAACTATCTAGCCAGGTGGTGGTGGCGCATGCCTTTAATCTTGGCACTTGGGAGATAGAGGCAGGTGCATCTCTGAGTTTGAGACCAGCCTGGTCTACAGAGCAAGTTACAGGAAGCCAGGAATTTTCTAGACAGAAACCCTGTCTAGAAAAATATCAAAAGATTAAAAAAGAAAGAAAGAAAGAAAGAAAGAAAGAAAGAAAGAAAGAAAGAAAGAAAGAAAGAGATAAAATAGGAAAGAAAAACTGTCAGCCAAAAAATAACAATGCTAGTAAGAATGAGTGAATACAAGTGGCTTACACACTGTTGATGGTAATATAAATTATAAATTAATATAGCCACATTTGGAAAGCAATCTCTACTCCTGGGAATTATATACAGAAGGAACAATAACATCAGCAGAGATGCTGTATCATATACTTACTGTAACACTATTCANTATAGGAATCAGCCTATGTGCCCATCAATGGACAAGTGGACAAAAAGTACATGATTTGCATATAGCCAATGGACTATTCCTTGGCNGTAAGAATGCAATCTTATCATCTACATACAATGTTATAATGTATGGAATGAAAATGTATAGAACTAGAAGACATCATATTGGACAAAACAAGTAGAGGAAGAAAAGAAAGGGGAAAAAAAAAGATGACCTGAAAGGAGAAGCGGGACCACTGGGGACTGCAAATCCGGCTGGGGGAGCGGCAAGAAAGGGGAGGACACAAATGACCAATGTGTGATTATTTATCTATACTGANATGTGAGCATAAAATCATTAAAATTGTTACAATTAAACTGTTGATGAAAAGCACAAAGGAGCTAAACAAATGTTTCTTAGGTATCAAAGCATCATTTGAAACAAATTATCAATTTTTATTACTGNTTTGTTTTGATTACTAAGTAAAACAAATTCATTCTAGCACTTAACATTTCCTGATTAAACTACTCAAATTTTACTGGCCATCCCACCCTCAAATGTGATATGCTCAAAGGTTTCCTATTCTAAAGCAGGGTGTGGTGGTACACGTNTATAATCCCAATACTCTACAGATGGANGCAGGAGGATCAGAAGTTCACGATCATTCTTGGCACATAATTAGTTTGAAGTCAGCTCAGGACACACAGTGAATTCTAGGTCAGTCTGGAATATATAGCAAAATCCTCTTTAAAATAAACAGATGCAAAGCTAAGAATGAGACATTCAAAATATAAGTATTCAATAATTTGTTTCTAAGTAAATAAATAACACAATTCCTCACTAAGCACAAAGTTATGTCTTTCTCTGAATCTTCACCATCTTTTCATTAGGGGAATCTATTCTAAAATTAGCACTTTATTTTCAAATTTTATTATTAGCAGCCCTTCAGGAAGCCTTTAATTGTACATTTTAACATTTAATTTTNGAGCTTAAAGGTCAACATTATTTTTAAAAGGGATGAGACTCCCCAAATCCCATCCTTGTCACANAATCACCTACTGGTTAAGATACAAACTTTAAAGCCATCCTTGAAAAGACAAAGACGTAGAACCCAGAAGTTTAGTAACTAATATGCAAACAGAACAAGAGTCAGAGGTGACCTGAGTTTTCAAGCCTGAAGGCTGAGAATATTTGCCATTGGGGAGTGGGGAACAGTGGTGGAGTCAAAACCCTGGGGCCCTGCATGACACACGCCCACGCACACGCGCGCACGTACGCGTACCCACCCCACCCGCCAGCAAAATATATGGAAACATTAGGAAACCACTGGCTAATTTGGGGGCAGAAAGAGTAGATTAACAGTCTTCTTGTTTTTAAATAAACTATGACACTAACTTTCCCTTATTTATTCTTAGGGTGATTAGGGGACAAAGATTNTTAGTTACCGCCTCAACTAGCACCAGGGAGCTCTTATTCTCCACCCTAGCAGGTCGATTCATTTTCAATTGCCATAAACAATTAAACAGTATTCAAGAAAAGTACAATCTCTCTCAAAATTGATTTTTCTTAAAATTAAAAAAATCATTATTTCTAAAATAATTTCTTGTATGGTAAGATTCTAAAACTTCTTATACCATCTTTTATGCCCTTCAGTATTACTTTAGCCCTTTTTCATCTAAACCAAACAAAACAGGATAAAGAAACAAGATAATCTAATCAATGACCCTATTTAAATTGTGCATTGTAAATTACTGCCTAAATGAATTCCATTCATTACCTAAAGCTTAAAAGAACTGATGTTTGATTTGATAGAGAATTTACCACAGATAAAAGAGTTAGCTGGGGTAAGTGATGCTGGCAGTGTTAACCATGCCTGTCAACCTACTTCTGTAACACTGAACTCTGTCCACCAAGGGTTCCTTGTCAACAAGCCCTAGTCACATCAGAACACACATTAGCAGGCTTTTATAAAGCAGAATTCATGGCCTGTGTCCCCTTACAGTCTAGGTTTGCAAACATTTACTGTTTTTAACAGAAATCTCATCAAACAATCAGTACTCAACATTCAAATACAAAAGGAAAAATATCCAGATGCAAAACTGTTTATCAACTATTTAAACCTCTAAGTAGGACCTTAAGTTTCTGCCCATAAAATTTCCCTCTCAAATTCTTCCCGCTAAGTTTGGTTCATTACTAAAGAGACTGAGTTGGGGGAAAGTTTTTCTTCTGAGAGATAAACACAGTGGATACTTACGAAAGGAAGAGAAGGGACAGGGTCAGTGCTGACTACCAGGGCATTTCCTATGTGGAGAAACACTTTAATATCTAATAAAGCCATGGGACAAGCACACAAGNTTATGGTAACCGTATAATTGAGGAGAAAAATCGTATAAGTCACCTTGTCCACCTCTCAACCCCAAACTCCTCCCTGCCAAATGGAAACTCCATGGCTAAAAAGATAATTTAGTCAAAGGGGAAGAAATATTTTCAGCATATTATTTAGTTCATAGAAAGTAAACCTGGGTAATTTTATACAAGGTGTACAAAGTCACCACACTAGAAAAAGAATAGGTAGGACTNCTGAAGTCAGGCAAGGATAAAAATGTCCAGTGATGCCTCTCTTGATGAGAAATTATAAAAATGACTACTCTAAAATTGTTCTTAATGTCTTTTTACAGTCTATAGCATATTACAGGTGTTAGGGCCATATGCCTTTACTTAGGTTGTTTGGAAACAGCTTTACTACTTCACGGTGTGTTTTAAAGTCATTATTTTCCCAAATTATATGAGAATTTGGGCTTTATTTTTATATATCTAAATATGATTAAATAGGATAGCCATCAGACTCTCCCCAACTGGTATCAATTGTTCTGAGTAGAATATTAAATATCATGTTAAATCTAAGTGGACTTTCAACTATAGCCCAATGAATTTAAAAATAACATGTGAAATCACCTAACTAGTAATTATTAGAATGATGAATCTATTTTAATAACATAAGCACATGCAATTTCAAATTTTTACTTCTGTTTTGAGAATGTGAGATAAAAAGTATTGCAAAGAATATGGTAGAGATTTTTNAAAAATCCTTATGAAAAAACACTAGCAGGAAACAAGTTAGTTGAAGTTTTATTCTCTTCTAAAAATATCTCCTGAGCTAAGAAAATGGTATTTCTTTACCTACCTTGCTATTTCCCCTTATATTTAGAAGAAACGACAGCTCAGTATTAAATACAGGTTAATTGTTGCACTTACTGTTTAGTCTTTGGGTCAAATGTGGCAAAAATTTTCAAAATAAATGTAGCATTAAAAAGGTTCAGTTTAATTTGTATCTATTTATTACTGTGTTGTAGGTGCTCACACATGTGTGTGCACACCAGTGTGTGTAGAAGTCAGAGGTCAACTTCACNAGGTAGATTCTCTCTTCCACCTTTATGTGGGGTCCAGGGCTAGCACTCAGGTGACTAGGCTTATGCACCAAGTGCCTTTACCCACTGAACCATCCTGCTGGCTCCCAAAGCTCACAAGACTGTAACCTGCAGAGGATGGGGAGATGGCAGTGAATAAAGTACTTGCCACACAAGGATGAGGACCTCAGATCAAATACCCAGACTCCCCCCAAAGCTGTAAAGCCAGTTGTATTAGAACATCTGTAGAACATCTGTAATGCCAGTAATAGTGGAGCAACATGGGAGACAAAGACCATACACGTGCATGTGGGCAACACAACAACACACACACAACAACACAACAACACAACAACACACACACACATACCCCTGACTATAATTTGAATCTAAAGCATACAAGGCACAGTGGTCTTTTATAGCAAGGACTTTGTGATGGTTAGTTTTAACTGTCAACTTGACAAAATTCAGAAGCACATGAGAAGGGAATCTTAACGGGGGATTAGATCAGGATGACCTGTGGGGAAGTCTTCACTCACCAACTGTGGGTGGCAGCATTCCCTGAGCAGGGGAGCCTGGATTGTGTAAGTAGAGAAAATGAGGCAAGCATGAGCATTCATTCATTGCTCTCTGCTCATGACTGTGAGTGTGATGTGACTAGATGCTCTGAGTTCCTGCTGCCTTGGCTTCCCCACCATAATGAACTGTAACCTGGAGCTGTGAGAAAAACCCTTTTCCTCTTAAGTAGTTTTTGTAAGAGTATTTTATCACAAAAAACAAGAAGGAAATTAGGATAGACTTTAAGAACTAATAAGGAAATTACAATGTACAAGGAGAGCAGCAGGTCCCGTACAAGTCTCCTGAGCCTTCTCAACAAGACTTACACCTGAATACCTAAGGAACTGAGAAGTAGGCCATGCTCTATTTGATTCAGCTGTTACAGGGTGGGGACTCAGGAACCAACCTTTTCTAGACTTTCTGATGGGACCCCTATGTATAACCTGGGTTGAGAAACAATGCTCTAAGACCCTAACAGTATAAACTTGATTCAGTATTCTAAAAAGAATACANAATAAATCCAGGATAGGGAGTATAAAAAGAAAAGTTAAATAACCCCACTTTTTTGTGGAAAAACAAACAGTAGCTTTTCTGCATGATCCTTACACAATTTAGCTAAAACAAATCAACTTTCCCACCACAGACAGAGTAAATTGATCAGAAAAGAGCAAGAAGCCTCAAGAATTAGGGAATAATTAAACACCTTTCCCAACCCACTACTGTGCCCAACTGCAACTGGTTAAAATTTACCCTGAAATAAAATGAGACTTTTACACAAATCCAGCATAGGAAAAACACCAAAAAACAAAAAACAAACAACACAAAAATATGAACATTATCTCTGTGGGGAATTTCCTTTTCTTAATTCTTTCTTTTTTTGTTTTTGTTTTTCTTTTTCGAGACAGTGTTTCTCTGTATAGCCCTGTCTGTCCTGGAAATCACTCTGTAGACCAGGCTGGCATCAAACAAGATCCTCCTGCCTCTGCCTCCCAAGTGCTGGGTTAAAAGTATGCACCATCACCACCAGGCCTCTGTGGGGAATTTTCAAAGTCAACTTTTAGAAAATGAAAGATTCTGGTCATGGTGGCCCACCTGTAATCCTAGCACTCAGGAGGCTGAGGCTACTGTGAACTCAAGGCTGTCTGGGCAACATGGCAAAAAATTATCTCCAAAACCAAAAGATCTTGAGAGAAAATTACAAATGCCTCCAATACTTGAAAAGATAAGTGTTGATTTCCTGTTCCAAATTGAGAGGACAAGTGCATTTATCTTAATAAATTTTACACTCACCAATATTTTAAAAAGTCCAAACGGTAATGATGAAAATGGTTCATCCCTATCAACAAGGCAAGCCTTCCACGAGCCCTCCTACACACTTTATATGTCAAGAAATTTAAATTAAGTCCATTTGCATAAATACTTCACAACTGTATTTTTAAAAAACAACACTTGAGTTTTACATATGTTCAAGCACAAACCCAGATTCAGAATAAAAAGCCCTAACAGAAACTCAGATCCCCCATCTCCTTTAAAGAGCCTTCTCTTACAGTGAATTTTCAAAACTAGTTATCAGACAGTCGTCTGCATTCAAAGCGTGACGTTTCCTGAGCTTTCTAACAACTAATTAATGCATCAACACCTCTTTGGTGCAAAGGCTAATCAATTACTCACACTTTATCTCAAATCCTTTAGTTTTCAAAGAGACCGTGTGAAAAATTTACTTGTAAAAAGTTACTAGCATGTACACAAAAGAATAAATATTTGAAGACTGGCCAACATTCACTGGTTTATTTATTTTTTTCACTAATCCTCCCCATCACAGCCCCCCAAAAAGAAAAGTTATAGCATGTGAACATCTATCCCACTGTTTTTTTATAACAGTGCAAACACAAAAGCCATGCAGGGAGTTCTGCCTTCCAAAAGAAAGCAAAGTAATAACGCTGCCAAAAGAGAGAAGGGATAAATAATTAACTGGGAAGAGAATAAAGGGGGAGGACAGGAAGAATTATTCACAGCAACTTAATTTAATTGAAAGTGATTGGCATTTTAAGTATTAGAAAAAAGTCCACCATTAAAAACAGAGAGAGACAGCAATGCTTGAATGTAGTCTACAAAGTTCCTTAGTTCTCACAGAAAAGCCTCTGCACGCTTTCTTTCAAAGCTTCAAGCAGGTGACTTCTCTAAGAAAATAAGCTCAGTCACTGAGCCTCTCAAGGACTCAGAGCCCAACTGAGGGGACAGGCATCTCCCCATACACTCCATCTCCACGCATGAAGCCGAAGTTCAACAGACTACACATGCTGTGCTCCAGTGAGTCTCCCCTGCTAGAAAAAACACACGTTCTTATCTTGTGCAGAGGACTGCAGAGTGCCAATAGCCCATTAACAGATCTGTGCAATGTCTGCAAGCTAAACAGGTGAACAAGTGCTGTCAGAGGCTGGGGAGTGCCCATTGTGAGTACAGATACNACTGGCTACATATTTGTCAGTGACAATACCATAATAAATTTCATGGGCTTATTTTGAGGTTAAGCTCCAGAAGCACAAGTATGTGTGGGTTTTAGGTTTTATCTCATCTGTTACTGGTGTAAGAGGAAGACANCTAAAGCGGGGCCTGCCTGGTGTTACAGGCTTGTCCTACAAGCTACCCAGAAAGCTGAGGCAGGAGGATTCAAGGTTCTACAGTGAAGAAAGGAAGAAGGCCAGAGGGAAGAGGAAGAACGNGAAGAAAGGACCAGAAGGGAGAGAGAGCTGGCTTAGCATTATAACCTCTCACAGTTAAGTACGTGTTTGGGCACGTCTATTAACACACTGGGGTTTTAGTCTGCACACAGTATCTAGCCTGACTTACTCTACTCTAGTATGCAGTTTCCATGGAACAGATGCATGCCCAAGACACAAATCCATCGAACTAGCCTTCAGTTGCTCCTTTCCACTGTCACAGAAGTTAGAATGAAAGCATGGATAAATACAAAATGAATAAAAATGTGGGTGTAGGCTGGAGGGGCAGCTAGGTTGGTATGGAACCTGACTTTGATCCCCCACACCCATGGGCTAGGGAAGAGAGAGGAGAGGAAGCCAGGCATGGTGGCCCATTCTTCTGATGAATACTGGGGAAATGAGACAGGAAGATCCCAGGTTAGCCAGTCTAGCCTAATTAGCAAGTTCCAAGTAAGAGACCCTATCTTAAACAAACAAACAAACAAACAAACAAACAAAGGTAGATGGCACCCAAGGGGGCAACAAGATGGTCCTCTGGTCTCTACACACATTCACACCTATGCGTACATATGTGTGCACATGTGTTGTGTGCACACACACAAAAACCGGAGTGTGAGTTACTTCCTTGCCATGTGATCTTGGTGCAACTAAATTAATGAACCTAATACAATTTATTCATCTATAAACAGAAATAATGCTGANACCTCAGAAGATTGTAAAAATTAAAGCAAAATTATATTATAGCAATAAAAATGTATAAAACATGGCAAAAGCATTCATTATATATATTAACTGATTTCAATAGATATTAGAGAAATCAGCAAATAATATACACAGTAGCTAATTTTTCTGTTAAAAGTAAAGCCCAAAGACAATTATATTCAAAACAGTGCAATTTAGTAATATAGCCAGAGCAATGTGACATGATACAGAAAAATAAAACAATAGTATTAGCAAATACATTATTAGAAGCTCAATGAAAACAACTGAAGAACTATTGAAATTTAGTATCTCTTAGCAAAGCAACTTAAGAAGACTGAGGAGACAAGAGGGTAAAGGGAGAGAAGGGAGGAAGGGACAACAGGAAGGACTTATAGAGGAATGTGATAAAGAATGTAGCATTAATAATAGTTCCTTTCTGTCCTGTTGTTTTAGGAGCACACCATAAATATGTCCCTTCTCTCAGAACNATGTTCAGAAACTTGTGGGGATCAGGTCCATCGTTCTGACTTACAGGCATTCTTCTGTCTCCTTGCTTGAAGAGCCTGCCTTGGAAAGAGCTCCATGTCTGACAGCACATGTGCTTTAGTGGCTCTCCTGCTTACATCCTACCTCTAACACTAATATAGGAAGAGGATAGGCAAGTGACACAATTTATTAAATCATAAATCATAATTTCACAAACCATAGACCAGTGTGTATCATGATCGCCCTTCCCTAAAATTAAAGTTCTCTGACACTCTGGCATCGCTTTATTCAGAAACCTTTCCCAGTCAGGTGCGATGGTCTAAATAGAACCATCCTCCACAGGCTCACACGCTGACCTGAAAACCTCAGGAAGTGGAGCCTAGCAGGAAGAAGTGGGTCACTAGGATCATTCCTCTAAAAGTTGTGTCTGTCCCCTATTCCTTCCTTTTTCTCTGTTTCCTACTCACTTTGAGGTGAAGAACCTCCTAACCTACATGTTCTCCATATCACCCACGGGCCCAGAATAAACAGCCAAGGAATAAGGAGTGAAATCTGAGACCATGACCTGAAATGAATCCTCTCTACTGTCACAGGCCACAGCTATGCATAAGGGACACACCAGGCAAAGTCGCGACTGCTAGTGATCTAATGATGAGTGTGCACACTTTATTAGCCATTGAAAATTGTTGCTAGGTGCAATGGCACACATCTTCAGGGGGATCTCTGAGTTACACAGAGTTCCAGGACAACCAGGGCTACATAGTGAGACCCTGTTTCAAATACGTAACCACATGAAAATTGTATCTGGTATACCTTGGATGACCTGAGGAACAATTAAAAGCCAACAGCCACCATAAAAATTTGTCTTTTACTTATGCTTCAGCAATTTCACTTTTAACCCTTAGTATTAGTCTAGCAACATGTNTTTTAAATATTTAAAACTTTATCTTAGAATAGCCAATTTAAACCATAGTTTTCTTAGCAATCGTGGCTAAATAAGTATTAACTATTTAAAGATGTTCCTAAAATTAAAAATAAATCAAGAAGCAATGCACTGTTGTTTTAATCTTAATCAGAACTTAAATATACTCTAAAAGATTATTTATATATCATCATTTTTCTAAGTAATAACATAGTCTTAAACTCTTTGTCAAAAGGTACTCAATAATCGTTATACAGATTATTCTATATGGATGGATTCTACACTAACAATGACTCACAGTCATTAGCATTATAGCAAGAACAGCGACACCACAAGTCATTATTGCTACACTATTCTCACTTACTCCTGATGATTAGATAGCTGATCTTTCCAAAGTATATTCAACACCATCTAAGCCAGTGGTTCTTAACCTGTGGGTTGCAACCCCTTTGGNGGATGAACGACCCTTTCACGGGGTGGCATATCAGTTATTTACATTACGATTCATAACAGTGGCAAAATTACAATTTTGAACTATCAATGAAATAATTTTGTGGTTGGGGGTCACCACAACATGAGGAACTGTATTAAAGGGTCACAGCATTAGGAAGGTTGTGAACCACTGATAAGTTAAAGGAACTGTTAAAAATTGCTATGTGCCTCACATAAATTTCATTTATGAGAAACTGTAACCTATTCTTAGTTAGTGTCTCTTGATTACCTCTCATTTCACAGAATATTCTTTATGGAGACAAAAGTATTATTTTCCCCACTAACTGTCCGGTGACTTTTTCAAAGTATTATTCAATATGCTGTCACACTCTGATNTCACGTACTAAGTCTGGATGACTTCCTCAGCTCTGCCTCTTGCACGTCTACCAATTCCAGCACTACCACAATTACCTACTGAACAGATCATGGAACAAATACTCATTTTTTTTTTTTGGCCTTTGAGAGATTGTTAATTCGTGTAAGAACACNAAATCATGCACAGTTAGGCAGGAGGGTGAAAGTTTTCAAAATACGGTGATGATTCAACATGTGGGAACAGGGAAGAATGGTTTCCTATGGCACTGTTTAAATAGAACAGGCAAAGAAAGTAAGCCTCTACCCCCTGAAACATGCTTAAACGTAAGAAAAATCCACTTGGAAAATTATAGGGCCTCTTTGTTCTAGAGAAGATAGCTGCCCAAAGCCCAGACTACAGATGTTTAAGTTTTCAGAACAGAAATGAAAATTGAGATACAGTTTCCAACAGAAGGTACTAGATTTCATAGGCACAGGGGAAGAGGGGCTGGAAATATAGCTCAGTGGTTAAAAGCACTTGTGCTCTTGCAGAGGAGCAGGATTGGGTTCCAAGCACGAATAGCTTACAACCATCCGTAACTCCATGGCATCCAGCACCCTCTTCTGACTGCTACGGGCACCAGGCAGCAAGTGGTGCACATTCATACATGCAGGCAAACACTCACACACACAAAAGAAAATAAGTAAGTCTAAAAAAAGGAACAGAGGAGGGAGAGTTGAAATGTAAGAGGTTCATGTTGTTTT
>LZPO01055251.1:45424-65585 GCA_001675575.1 Neotoma lepida
GTTCCTCATTTAAATGAGAACACCCTAACATAACAATGAACTCACAGTGGTTTCATAAACACGTGGCTGACACACATTATTTAAAATGCTTAGGTCCTATGGACATAAATAATTAAGTACATAATTCTAGCGCCTGTGTAAGAACAGCAGCCTTCAGTACACTGTTCTATCAGTCAACAGCGACAGGTAGACTCTTGAGAGTCCTAGCTTTACTTTCCACAAACAGCAAACTCTAATACCTACACTTCAGAGTCATTGCGAAGTTAGTTTTCATTTGAATTCCCGATCCTTGCACATTTACATTAGAAAATTAAGTACACAGTCTACAACCACACCTTCCTGAACGCAACTTGCCAGAAAATTAGGTATGCACTTTTTGGAATGAAATTTGCAAGTGTAACTTCCCACAGAAAGTTCTTCATAACATCCTGTAGATGTAACCAATGAGTCTAATGTTGTCATACATTGTAAGTCTTTCTCTATCCCGCCAGCCAACTCCCAAATAAGGACACAGAAACTTATTATTAATTAGGAAAGCTTGGCCTTTAGCTTATGCTTGTCTTTAACTAGCTCTTNTAACTTAAATTAACCCATTTCTATTAATTTACCTTCTGTCACATATCACTGTAGTAGAATATTATCTTAAGGTGTGTTACTTTTATGTTGCATTTGTTTAACTCTGCGAACCTGTATTTCTTTGCCTGTCTAAAACACCTGATGGTCTAATAAAGATCTGAATGGCCAATGGCAAAGCAGGAAAAAGGATAGGCAGGGCTGGCAGGCAGAGAGGACATATAGAAGGAGAAATCTGGAGAGAAAGGATGGAGGAGCTAGCCAGAGGAGGAGGAGGACTCCAGGGGCCAGCCACCCAGCTACACAGCAAACCACGGAGTAAGAGTAAGATTTACAGAATAAAAGAACGGGAAAAGCCCAGGGGCAAAAGGTAGTCAGGATAAGTTAAGAAAAGCTGGCTAGAAACTAAGCCAAGCTAAGACTAGGCATTCATAATTAAGAATAAGCCTCAGTGTGTGATTTATGTGGGAGCTGGGTGGCAGGACCCCCAAAAAAGAGTAAAATANCAACAACAACATACCGCCCATCCTGCTTCCTCNGTGTNTNCTCGAGTCTCTCTTTCACTCCTAGATTCCTCCTCCTTTCTCTCTCTGCCCAGAAGTCCCGCCTATACCTCCTGGTTAGCTATTGGTCATTCAGATTTTTTATTATATCAATCACAGCATTACATCTTCACATGGTGTACAAATATCCCACAACAATAATTATAAAGAATACACTCACTTCATTTATCATAAAATATCTACAGGTTGAAACACAAACCCAGACCACGTTTCAAATGTCGGACTACTCTCAGACTTGGGAATGTTTACAGGGATGTCTTAGGGATGGAACCCAAGTCTGAACACAAAATTCAATACTGTTTCATATGTACCTTAAGTGACAGCCTAGAGCTGATCTTAAGGGTCCAATGTGCTGCACTGGGAAAGTATCCCACCATGTGTAAGTGTTTATGGCAGCAGCACAGAAGCACTCAAGAGTCTGACCTGGAAGCACACGGTTTTCCGAAGTNCTGACTAGAGTTGCTCAAACTGTATTAAATATTTGTGATTTTATTTTTTAACCAGTATAGGGAATCATATCATCCTTTAAAAATCTGATGAGAGCTACGTAGACAGTTTTACTAAATTCAGACATCTTGATATGTGTGTATGTATGAATTATGTTCTTNAAGTCTAAAGAACTTCAAGTTAGTGAAAAAGACTGGAGTAAAAAACCAACTGAGCTAAGAGAACACAAAACTTTAGCATATGAATAACAGGATTTACATGGAGAAAAACAGATTACTTACTATAATGCCATATGTGGTTATTCATCTAAAGACATTATAATAAATCTCTGCACATAAATAAATGGCTTAAAGGGCAAATAAAAATAAAAACTATAAACTATTCTACTTAAGTATAGAGAATATACACCATCTTGATTCAGGAAAGTCTTANCCTGAAAACTACTTGCCTAAATTGATAAAATTTGTGTAAAATTAACCTTTCTGTATAAGCAAAATACACCACAGCTGAGAGACAAATGCAGACTTAGAGAAAAGCAGATATAAGAACAGATGAATTACTTACTTTAATATTTAAAATCCCAAATAACAAAAAAGTAGAAAAGTATCCCAATGAACAAGAACAATTAAGAAGCAATAAACAGTGTAAAGATTTTAACAAAAATTAAGGAAATGTGAGTTAATTTCACAACGTATCATTTCACAGCCTCNGAGTAGCAAAATTTAAAGCCAAGCACTTCTAGTGCTTGTGTTTCTGGCAATATANATTATTGTAACCTTTAGGGGTAAAAAATGGCAGGTAACATGTAACCTTTGACCCACACATCCCCTAGTGAAAAAATGGCATTAATGGGTAAAGAGAGGCACATAGAGATGCTTCCAACATTGTTTATAATAACAAAAGAAGCTTTAGAAGTGGGGGAGGCTGTGGAGACACAATCACTACTTACTACTGACATAATAATTTAGGATATATGCATAATTCGAAATATTATACAGCCATTAGAATGTGTCAGATTTAGATGTACTGACATGAGAAGAGGTCCATAATATTAAATAAAAAACAAGCTGTAGGATAATATATAACAATAAGCTGTAGGAATGTTTGCTTTAAGGAAAAAAATAACCTATAAAGCAGAAAACNGTAATATTGGGAGCTTTAGGAATTTCTATTTAGATAATTTCCCAAGAGGCCAATGAATACACTGTATTTTTGAATACACCTATTGCTTTATTAGAGAGCTCACCATCAGAATATTGTTGACTTTAACCAAGTCACATTACAGTCATTAACAGACATTACAATCCTTTNGAATCTTCTACAACAACAACAAAAATAAACAACAAAAACTACTTTTAAGTGCAAAATGTTCATTAGCTTTCCTGTGCCNAAATAAAAATGCTTTTTAATGTTGCAGTTTTACAATTACAGCAAACAACCAAAGATTTTCCTCTTCAACAGCAGAAACAAGCTATTTCAGGCCATTTCATTGAGTAATATAATTATGTTCATTACATGGATATAAACAAGGGGCAAGACATTAAACCAATTCCTTTGTGTCAGAAATTGAGTTTTCTCAGAATGATATTCATTCTCAGCAATACATGCATTGATAATACAATTTATAAATGCTATCAAACAGCTCAATTGTAGTATAATGTCAGTAGAAAGTCTGAAATCGCCTGGTGTAATTACAGGAGTCCTCAATTAGGAATCAAACATACCTGAGTTCCAATTCTGATTCTGCCACTTACTAGCGATACAGTCTTGGGCAAATAATATACTTTAAGGATTATTCTGTGTCTGAAAAATAGNTATCTCAAGTGTTCTTGGAAGACTAAATAAGAATATCACAGATGGAAGTTACCTAGTGACAGCCCGACCCTTTTGTCTGTCTTTCCTGAGGAGTCAGTGTGGGCACTGGCTCTTTCAGTACTGCCTCTTAAACAAGACTCCTTTTTAAAGGTGGGAGTGGGGAGGAGCAAGGTGAGCAAGGTGAGCAAGGCGGAGGGCATCCACAGTTACTCACGGCTGAGGGAGGAAGAACACTTGAGGCCTGGAGTTCGGGTCCAGCCTGGACAACCCATAGAACCTGTGTCTTTTAAAAATAAAAATATTTAGAAAAAAATCAGAAGATTAATGAGCTGACATAAAGGAATACATCTTCTCTGTCATGTCTGCATCTCCAGATACTCAGGTGTTTTTACAGTTGAGAGCTGTCCTTCTGTCCTTCCTTTTTTTTTTAAGACAGGGTAGGGCTCTATGTAGCAGCACATCCTGGTCTTGAACCTACCATCCTCCGGCATCAGCTTTAAAGTGCTGGAATTACAGGCCTGACCCCATGGTCAGCCCTGGATTATTCTGGTAGATATTTGCTGTTTCCCGTACAGNTATTTATTTTGATGGACACTTATTATTACTGGCAGAGGATTTCTTTGTCTTAAATGAAAATCACGAGGAAGCACATTATTCTACCTGTGACATTCCACATCTTCAGGTAAGGTTGCTTTTAAAATCATTCAGGTGGTGTATAGGAACAACTTTCAAACACTGCAGAAAAAACATGGTAGGCAAGGAGGAAAATCTGCAGTATTTCTAAGAAATTACATCTAGAGAATTCCAAATAACAATACAAAAAACAATAAATACAAATTCTGATTTTTAACTAACTTTTAACTTATTGTAAGATGAGTCACTCTCTTCCTGTAAAACTGGATCATGAATGAAGCCAGACTGTGACTGTAAATGCTGTGGAGACGGAGCCATATGAAAAGCGAAGTAGATGGTTTAACCTTCAATATTTAAAGTGAGTAACTTTTAGCATACAAGATCTTTTTGAAATTACAGTAAATACATTCAATAGTTCTTCACATTTCACTCTAGCAGCTTTGGTCCTCTTTAAACGTAGCCGTACATCAATCAAATGTATTTAACATTCTTTGATAACACTATTCTTTAAAATGTGTTCAAGGCTTTTCTAAAATCTACCAAAACTTGGAAATGGCGACTATATATAAAATTTATTTTCTGGTGCTTTTTTTTAAAAAATTAATTCACACCCCCAGTTACATCTAGCTGTTCCTCGGGGTAACTTTAAATCGTATTTAAGAAGCTGGCTAGGTGAAAAGTGTATGCAAAAACCTCTTCCCATATTCAAATTACATCCCCTGAGCTGATTTTTAAGTGCCACGTACATTTTTAAATCAAAACGCGTCAGTCATTAAGTCTCNCTGTTTCTACAGCATTTCCAAATATCAAAGTTCTCCACTATAGGGAAAAACAGACTATCCGTGCTTTCATCTGCTGTTGCACAACTTCACACTCCAGTTTAGTGTTTCAGGCGTCTTTGCCCATCCCAGCACTGACAGAAACGCTTTAAGATACCCATATGGTTAGCTTTCCCCAAGGTAAACACTGTAATTCCGAACCTTCAACGCTGTCCGCTTGTACATGCAATCAACCTACACTTACGACCTTCCTCTGAAGCCCAAATCAACCAGTTCAGCGTCACTCATAAAGAACTTCAGTTCCCCAGACGTCTCATAGCGGGACCGTCAGAGCTTCTCATCTGCTCCGCTGTCCCACATGGCCAGCTTACCTATACTGTCAGTTCTAAGGTCCCTTGCAGCCCTCAGCTCAGGCAAGCCACCCACTACAGTGAGCTGCATTTACTCCCCATCATTCCCGGAGTCTCCGTCCATCTCTGCCCATCTCCCTCGATGAACCTCCCCACGATCACCATCCCCAAACGATCCTGTGCCCAGGTGCCCCTAATTCAAATTCCAGTCCCCATCGCCGCACGTAGCTGGGGCTTTCCAGAAGGACTGGAAGGGACGGGAGGATGAACGTACGTGTCCTCCAAGCAGCACCACCTCCATGCAGACTTCGGTCCCCTCTCTCCGTGGAGGGCCGACGGGGCAGCCCTCTGGCTGGAGACCTCGCGCATGCAGCTCGTCACTCCAGAGCTTCCCTCCCTGGTGGCGGGAGCTCGACGTGCCCAGGTCCCAGCTCTTGGGACTCTCCGAGACCCCTGCGGACGCCCACTTGCTAGACCCGGCAATGCCCACCCGCCAGCCCGGCCCCGGAGCACCGCTCGGCTGCCTCACCTAGCTTCGCCCGGGACTCCTCCAGCTTCTGGATCTGGTTCTCCAAGAAGAGCATCGCCACCGCGAAGGCCACCACCGCCAGCAGCTGCAACTTGGGCGGCATCATAATCCTGAGGAGCCCCATGAAACCCGCTGCTCGAGATCAAGACATACCGCGGGGGGCGGGGAGCGGGGCCCCGCGGGCGACCGAGGCGCCGGGAGGAGACCCCGACCCGGGAGCTGCGCGGACTGCCGCGCCGCAGCGACCCCCTCCTCCGCTCCGGTCTCCCGCCCGCAGGAGCCAGCGCCGGCCGCCCGGTGCACGCTTCTCCTCTGCCCACCCGACGGCCCCGGCGCCCTCCTGCCGCTGCCGCCCAGATTGGGGACCCCGCGGCCGCACGCCCTCTTCCCTCGCTTCCTCCCTTCCCTCCCTCGCTCGCTGGCGGCCGCGCGCTCCTCTAGCAGCGCTGCGGCTGCGGCTGCGCCGCCCTCGGCCCGCCCCCTCCCCTCCCCCTCGTCCACCACGCGCACGCCTTGACGCACGCTGCCCGGCAACCAGAGGCTCCACCCCCCCATCCTCCCGTACAGAGGCGTTCATTGGTCCGAAGAGCGGCCGCTTAGCGCCCTTTTGATTCGACTTACGGTTGGGCTCCTTGACAGAGGACTCAAGCAAGGCGGTATTTGATTGGGTAAATTCGGAGAGGGAGGCGGGGCTAGAGNTGCTGGGGCTTCGTAGATATCCGACGTAGTGTCGTGAATGAAAAGCACCCGTGTGGGGAGTTTCAGAAAATGCCTGATTTGAATCTCTGAAAGAACCTGACGACTTGGTAATAATCGATCACTTTTACGTCCCCATGGTCGCCTGACTAATACTCGCCTCGGTGGGATTAGACTTGTGGCAGTGGCCTTTCGCGGCAGGTTTCGCAGCAGGCGTTGCAGTGGACGTCCCCGATCCAGGGGTCCTCAAGCGCCTGAAGATTGATTGGGGACCGCAGGGATGGCGGCCGGGCAGGGTGGGTGGCTGCGGCCCGCTCTAGCGCTGCGCTTGCTGCTGGCGACTGCATTTCAAGCGGTGAGTGTGGGTCGCCTCTGTGGCTGCCTCAGGGCCGGTCGGAGGGCTCGGACGAGAAGGGTCAAACTCGCGGCCACGCAGGGGACCGCCCTTGGAACGGACTTCCTTAGTGGGCGCTTCCATCCGGAATGAAACGTGGCAGACAGAATCCCAGCCGGAGCTCTGGAGGCGATGGTCGTCTCACTTCAGGCAGCTAAAAATCGATTTTTCAAGAACGCAGTGGGCACATAAAGTCAGTAATGCGTAGAAAGGAGGGAAGTTCCTTTTAATGGGACAGAAATGAATGAAACTACCATTGCTTCCTCCCCTCCCTCGGTCGCTCTGGTTTTGGTCCCGACAAGCGTTTTTCTTCATTAACAAAAATGCATGGATTCTGAATCTCTTAAAGGAGAAAACCTAATTTTGACTTACTTAGCTACTTATGAAACAAGCATATATCGGTAAACGCTTTTGTGGAAGTTTACTTCCGTATTTACATGTCTTCTGCTTTGGGTATTTAAGTGATTTATCCAAGATTTGGAAAGGTAAGATCATACCACAGGTCTGTAAATACTTACACTTTTTCATACAAAGAAAGTAATTTGCAAACATTGTTTCTGCTTTTCTTACTTTGTCCAGAGGGTAGGTTCTTGACTTCTCGCATTGCAATACAATGTTGTTTTTCAGGCACCTGGTACTTAAGAAATTACTTGGGCCCTAAGTCTTATGGAAACATCCGTCTAAACTTTGTAGACTTTAGAGATTAGTGGTTTCTTAGCACTACTACAAGTTACAAGGGAGTAATGTTTCAAACTACCTTCTAAGTTTCAATAGACAATGGTTTTGTAAGTACACACCCCCCACCCCCGAAGAAAAACCCAAAATCAATGTCTTAAACAAGTTAACCCTCCTTTAGGTTGGTGAAGCAGTTCTCTCATGTATGCACTGACTTGAGCTAGTCGTTAATTAAAAATCTAAAGCCACCATAATTCATAATCAGTGCCATTAGCTGGGACCACTTAGTTATTCTGCTTCTAACCTCTCATCCCCCACTAGATTAGACTAACTCATTTTTCACTGCAATCTCAGGACAACACTCCAAAAGAGCAAAAGCTTACAGTGCCTCTTAAGACCTTGCCATGGAAATCACATATCCCTCCTGGGAGACAAAGGCTCAAAATAGAAAGCAAGATCCAAACTCCATCACATTAGACTTGTCAAAGAAAGTCTCAAGAGAAAGCTACAGGTAAATAGACTCCAGCCGTATGAGAAAAGTGACAGAATTGCACTGCAAAGAAGTGTTCATACAGGGACCAGAATGGGAAGAGTTTATGCCTAGTTGTGTGCCACAGTGGTCACCCACCAAATCTAATTCAAAATTCAATTGTCGTTTCTGACTCCTTCCTAACTTGATGCACTTCACATACTGGCAGTTACCAAGCCTTACTAATGTTCACTTCCTAAATATGCCTGAAAAGTAGTTAATACTTGTTAACCTTTCAGTCACCCCAAGACCTTTCCCCTAACAAGTAATAGCCTCCTGGTTTTTCTTTGAATTGTCTCATTTTGTACTGAGAATCTAAATAAAAATTGCCTTTACCAACTTCCTAATTGCCCAAGCCAAAAATGTGTTCCATTAAATTCTCTGTATTTTTACTCTTTGGATCGAATTAGTCATTAAGACCTTAAAAATTTCCAAGTCAATCACTTGATTTTGTTGCCACAAGTAATTCAGGTCAGTATATCCACATACCTGGAATTACTGTAAGAGCTTCATTAACTGGTTTCCACATCTAATTTCTTTCTAATTCCACCCAGTACATCTAGAGCAGTGGTCCTTAACCTTCTTAATGCTACAACCCTTTAATACAGTTCCTCATGTTGTGGTGACCCCCAACCATAAAATTATTTTTGTTGCTACTTCATAACTATAATTTTGCTACTGTTATGAACTGTAATGTAAATACCTTTCACAGGGGTCATTCAACCCTCAAAGGGGTCATGACCCACAGGGTGAGAACCACCCACCTAGAGTAACATTTCTGAAATTTAAACCTGTTGTACTTAAAACTCCCACTTGCTTTAAAGATAGTTTGTCTTTAAGTGTTCCTTAGCAAGTCGGTCAGTTGTCTACAGGCTTATTTCCCAGTGTTTGCTTATTCTACTTGGAGAAGAAAAGGGTGGGGGAAGAGTTGGGGATACTTGCTCCAGCAAATTCATGTAGTTGGTTCTCCCTCAGAAGTTCTCTCCCTTATGCCCATAAAAATGTGATTGTCTTCTACTTACCATCTAACTCTCCTTCATGTGGGTCAAAAGTTTGATTTAGGAATCAAACTCAGGTCCTTAGGCTTGGCAGCAAGCACCTTTACCCACCTAGCCATCTCGCCACCCTTCTGTTTTCATCTAAGAAAGCACTTCCTCCTGGAAATCAATCTCTCTGCACCCAAACTAAGCTAAGAGCCACTCTGTGTGTCACTGACGGTTACTGCTTGTTCTCTTAGGTCCTTTCAGTCTTCTGTTTGCCTTCTATTTGACAAATCTTGAAATTGGTCATTTTCCCACTGAGCTGACTGGATCTCGCCTTAAGGGCCAGTTCCTGATTATCTTTTGTCTCTACTGACATACATAGAGAGGGATGCAATACTTGAGATGTAAGTGACATATTTCCTGAGTAAACTAGGGGATCTACAAGCTAAGGTCTGATAGGACAGACAGATGACCTCTACTTGTAAGTTATTATTGACCTCATATTCCAGTTAGCTTTCTATAGTTCTGTCACTACAGTCCCAACTGGAAGTGTCATTGACACTGATGGTGTAGACACAAGTGTTACATTCAAATCCAGATGTTAGATTCTAACTTAGTTCACACAAAACAACTTTCCTGGTAATTACATGATTTTTGATACTAAGTATATACTAAACTGAAACCTTTTAATGACTGGTATCAGCTTCATTCTATTCTTTTGTGAATGAGAGCCACAAGTGCACACTATCTTACAATAATAATCGTTAAATAAGACCATAGGTCATTAGTCACAACTATATCATTCCATTTAGGTATTCCCCAAGCCATCTTTTATAATCAAAATCAATCTCTCTCTCTCTCTCTCTCTCTCTGTGTGTGTGTGTGTGTATGTCCCCTCCATGATACTATGCTATTTAGTTTAAAAAGAACTTTGGGTAAATATGTTTTCAAATTTTAACTTTTAATAATTGTAATCTAAAGCAGATTAATTTAGTCTCGTTCTTAATTTTCTTCTGTTGTTCTCTGTGAAGTGATTAGCTAGAATGCAGTGCTTAACTTCATCTACTTTCCGGACTTAGAAAGTCAAAGCCAGACATACTGGTGCCTCCTGTAGTCTGAGCTCCTGCTTGTAATCACAGCATGCTGGAGGCTGAAATGAGAGGATCAGATGTTTGAGACTAGCCTGGGCTACATATAGCAAGTTCTAATCCAGCCTAGGCTACTAGCAGGACTGTCTTAAAAGAAGAACCAAAAGGCAAAACTTAGAAAGTCATAAGTAATTTCTCCCTCTTATATTCTCTCATACTAGCTTATACCCCATGTTATGCTTACCCTATGTTCTTAACAGATTATAGCCTTGCATATGTGTCTCTCCCTCCATTTCTCCTGCCAGAATATTTGCCAAAGGAAATCCAGGGACCATTTTCCTTTAGTTTTCGTATCTCAGGTTTGTTCACTTCCAGCCTCAGAAGTGCGGATAGCCTCCAAGTTCCTCACTGCCTCTTCCTATTAATAGTAACATGGCTGCGGCTTCTGCTGAGTGCTGATGAACCATAATCAAGTCTCAAAGTAAAAAAATGCCTGCCTGGAATCCTGCTTAAGGCCATAGACAGGTCACCCTTGCTAAACTCCAATGTCATGACTCCCTGTAGTGATACTCACTAGTGTTTATAAGAAAAAAAAACCTTGACAATGAAAAGGATGTGTAAGGATTATTGGAAATACAGAAAGAAGTTAGACAAATTCTTGGATTTATCAAAAGGAGAAAAATTCAAGCCAAGTGGGTGGTGAGAATCAAAGCTTTGGAACCCCATGAAGGAAGAAAACGGTAAACTTGAACTTCTTGTCATCTTGAAGTGGAGACTTCAACTTAGACCTGAGTCCTTATACTAGGTTGAGAATTGTTTTAGTGTCTGCACTTCTAAGTAGCTGTAATCTTGGTGAGTGTTAGTGACAGTGCATACTTAACATAACTGGACTAACAGCAAAGGACTTAACCTGCAAATACAATCTGAGCAGGGGTAAAGATTAGAACAGGACATTTTAGTGGGGCCAAAAGGAGCTCGTTAATAAAGCTCCTGAGAACTAGTGTGCGATCCTTTGTTCCTATCATATACATCCTCAGTCTTCCTTAGTGATGAGCTGTGCATCCTTGATTCCAAAACACTGTCATCGCCCATCTGGACAGTCTAGCATCTCTTCTCCATGTGTCTTGTGAGCAGAGGGATGGCACAATGACAGTTGTCAGTATTTTTCTTGTTGCTATCTGTCCAGCAATGATACATCATGAATTCCACAAAGTAAGCTAGGCCAGGGGTTGTCCTAGTCAGGTATTCGTTAGCAATGCCTGAGACCAATTAATTTATAAAGAGCCTTATTTTGGTGCACAATTCTGGAGGCTTCACAGTACAGGACCAGACAGCCACATCTGATGAGCACCCTGACTTTACTCCTAGTGGAGAAAGAGGGAAAACTGCAGATATCAACCTCCCCACACAAGAACTGCATGAGTCTACCCATAAGAATTCCCATACCTCTAACTAGATCCTACCTCCCTACCCTGTATTGAGGAATACAGTGTAGTTTTCATGAGGACATACACATTCAGACCATTACAGAAGTTTTAAAGGCACGCTAGGATTAGACTCTGTTATTGTTAATTTGTGTGTGTGTGTGTTTGTGTATGTTTGTGTATGCAGCTACATGTGCTTGCAGAAACCAGAGATGGATCATCAGGTGTTGTCTAGTGCTTACTCCCTTTTTGAGACAGGGTCTTTTATTAAACTAAGAGCTCAATGTTTGGCTAGATAAGATCACCAGCAAGCTCCAGGGGTCCATCCATCCCTCAGTACCTAAACTCGTCCTCACAGTTATGTGGCATGCATTTTACCAACCAAGCCATCTCTCCATTCCCAGGATTAAAATCTTTTTTCTTGTGTAGTCAAGACAGATTTTCTTACTATCCTCTATTTCCTTCTTAAGTGTAGTTAATGGTAAATGGAATGATAATATAAAGTACTTAGCAAAATATCTGATGATTTGTAAGAACTTCCAGTAATGGCAATGCTGCTGGCATTCATTATGTTAAGATTCATTCTCTCTAACCCCAACCATTTGTTTGTCGCCGAATTTGGAATCTGTTCAGAACTGCATGAGAAACCCACGAGTTTCCTGAGAGTAAAGGTTGATGAAAGGGCGTGTGTGTATTTGGTGGAAAGGAGATACCCTCCTCCATGCACTTATATACATGTGGAAGCCAAAAGTTGATGTCTGTTGAGGGTCTTCTGTCCTTTCTTCACCATGTTTGGAAGAAGGCTCTCTCACTGAATCTAGAGCTCCTCATTTACTCTAGACCCATTGAGGTCTGGGACCCGGATGGCTTTGCACTCTCCATCCAGTGCTGCAGTCACACATGTGCATTGCAGCCCCTAGTTTTTTGGTGGGTGCTGATGATCCAACCTCAGGTGCCATGCTTGTTCAGCAAGCACTCTACCCACTAAGCCATCTATCTCCCCAGCCCCAGTTTCTGCAACTTCTTAAGCAGTTTGCAGTTTTCAAAGTGAGTTTGCTTTTATTACATGTTTCAGTTACTGACTGCAAAACAAATTCACATAAATCCAGTGGTGTAAAACAGTTTATTTTGCTTTCAGATTCAGTGGGTTATCAGTTTTCAGACTGGCACAGCAGGGGCTCGTCTGCTCCATGGTCCCTCAGAACTCATTTGAAAGGCTGGAGTCTGAAATCTGAAGACTCTTTACTTGAATGTTTAGTAGTTGATGTCAGCTGGGGGCCTTGGTTGATCTCTTCATGATTCTGTTCATGCTGTCTCTAGTTTAGACTTTTTTGCAGCATGGTAACTTAAGTTCCAAAGGTAATGCTTAGGAGTGGACAGTTCAGGCAGACAGACACTGTGCACGAGTGTGCACATTCACACACACATACACACACACACACACACACACACACACACATATTCTGTGTTGGTGGACTGCCAGTCACGTTGTAAGAACATGTGGGGTGACATGTGCATATTGATGCAGCTGTTGCCAATCCCCCATGTTGCTGTCCCTGATTTCAAGTTACCCTGTACGATAGATCTTACAGATCACTTTACTGGTGGGAAGTTGTAAGTGTCTTGTATCTAAACTAGAGCATTGGCCACAGAAAACTCACTAGTAAATGTATAGGTCCCTCCCACTTAGTTGGGTTAGTTGATTAGTTTTGAATATTATGTACATTCTCTGTTTATAGAGATAAAATACTTATGTCTGGTTAGAATATTGACTGCTAAAGTCCAATGCAGTGGTCAGCATTTTGTGGGAATGTACTAGTAGTGTTTTCACTGAGCAATGTCAATAGATTTTAATCTTGCCGATTAGTTTAAAAGAAGGGTGACAGACTACAGCTGGTGTGCCAATTTCAGCCAACCCTGCCATTTATTGGAACACTCGTGTCTGTATTGTCTGTGATTGCTTTTGTGTGGCCGGCTGACCAGAGTATTTATAAGAGAAACCATTTTGCTACCAAAGCGAAATTGCTCTCTGGCCCTTAGAAGCTTTCAGACCCTTCCTTGTTGTAGAAGACCAACCAGATACAGTCAGTCTGACATTGCTCCTATTTGAAACTGTAGTCTTTACCAGATTATTTGTTTAATAAACAAGAGCTAGCATAGGTGCTAGAAATAGAAACAACCTAATGCCTGTCATCAGAATCACTCGCACGTTGATAGTGAGTCAGAAAACCCCAGGTTTACATAATACAGTGTCTTGAGTAGATCTGTTTTACAGCTGGGCATACATTTCTCATGGATTTTACAAAGAGGGCACCTAGAAGGCTGGCACTGATTAGGTTCTTGGAAATAGGCAAAATTAACAAGGTAAAAAATGGTAAAAATCATTTTAGACATAGGGAAAAGTATGAACAGAGGTGTGAGGACCAGTCTTCCACTTCAGGACCACAGGGATTCATAGCTGGAAAGTAGGAAAGAATCAGAGAGTAAGGAGAGGTGGAACTGACTAATACTGTAAGCTACAGAGACAGGAAAAGCCTTAAAAGCCAGGGGGCTACAGGGATGCTCAGCAGTTAGAGCATGTGCTGCTCTCACAGAGGACTCCAGTTCAGTTCCCAGCACCCATGTCTGACTGGGAACAACCACCAGTAACTCCAGCTCTGGGGGAATCTGAAGCCTCTGGCCACACAGGCATCTGCATGCATGTGCACACACACCCAGACACAGTACACATAATTAAGAATAATTATTATGTTCTTAAAATTGTAGAATTAAAATCTCTTAAATTGTAAAAGATTTGAGAGCTCCTTAGGGAACAGAACTGTGGAACTATTAGCTGTGAAATGGTTGAAGAACCTAAAGGGCTTTGGCCTGGCAAACCAGTTGACCAGGGAAGTAGTGCCATTTTCCTAAGATGCCAAGTGCATTTGGAAGGCTAGACTTACAGAAACATGTGGAGGACCACAAAGGTTTCTTAGTGAGATCTGAGCTTACTTTACCCAGCAGAGCTGCATTAGAGGATTGCTTGACCTCGTGCGTGGTTACCAGGTGATTGGAAGGGTCTGCGCTTGGATGTGCGGTGTGCTTTGATCTAGCAAGGGGAGTCTTTTGCCCTGCCCCTTGGCATTCCTTTAAAAAGCCCTTTAGAAGAGACAAAAGGGGTCAGTGGGTAAGGATCCAGGCCCTCCAGAGCTAACCTGTGTTTCTATCTGTCTCTCTTCCCTCTATTCTTCTATCTAAATATTTCTCACTCCTCCTTCCTCAAGAGTAACCTGGGGTAAACTTGGGAACAAGCCTCCCACAGAAACAAAGATTCCATCATAGGAAATTTTGAATTTGCACCATCTAGTGAAAAATCAAGTGAGCCATTGGCTTTGGAAGCCTGAACTCAGGAAAAGGGGGCATTCAATAAAATGGTATTTGAAGCCCAGGGTAAAATTCCATGCTCCCAAAAAGCAGGGAACAACACCTGCGTGCATAGGCCAGACTGTAAACCCAGCCACTCAGTAGGATGCCAAGTTTAAAGCCTGTCTGGGCTACAGACTGAGTTCAAGACCAGCCTGCACAACTTAATGAGGACCTGGCTCAAAAAGTAAAAAGAGGGGACTGGAGAGATGGCTCAGCAGTTGGCTTAGTTACTTTTCATCGATGTGATAAATACTATAACAAAAGCAGCTTACAGAAGAAAAGTATTTTGAATTATGGTTCCAGGGGTCCATAATGACAGGGACAGCATGGCAGCAGGCAGACAGCAAGAAGCTGAGAGATCAAACTTGGAAGTGGGGCTAGGCTGTGATCTTGGAGCCTGCCCCAAGTGACATACTTCCTCCAACAAGGCTGTACAACCCCACCCCCAAACAGTGCCACCAACTAGGCAAATTTCAAATACCCAAGTTTTATAGGGGACATTTCTCATTCAAACCACACCAATGGCCAAGATCACATGCTACCCTTCCAGAGAAGCCAGGTGACCCAAATGCAGTTCTCAGCACCCACATCTGGCAGCTCACAACAATCTGTTACTCTAGCCCCAGGAAATTACCTTCTAGCCTCAATAGGCATATACACAGAGGCACAAATGCATGCACATAAAAATAAATCTTAAAACAACTTAGTCGAATACCGTATTTTTGAGGTACTCAGGATTGAACTCAGGCCTTAATTCCTAACACAATCTGTTTTAGAGTATTGTTTGCTTGCTTTATCAGTGCAGAAGTTAAAGTTTTTAAGCTAGCTTCCTTGGGATCACAGATCTGGTAAATGGTGGAGCTGATTCCTCAACCCAAATGTTTGGTTTGTGGGGGTCTCCTTTCTCTGCTTCCCTGGTCCCATTCCTACCACCCACCCCCACTGTGGTGATGTGTTTGCAGATAAGTTAATGCCTTTTCTATCAATCCATATAAATAGATACTAAGTCCTTAAAATGAAATAATTTTCCCTTATAAGAAAATTCCTTTTTAATAAGCTACTGGATGTTAATAAGAGATGTGTAATATGCGTATCATTCAAGTTATATTTTGTATTTTTTGTTAATCTACATTTTCACTGAAGTAGAAGATGTCAGGTCCAGTGGTGTGGCACATGCCTGTAAGCCCAGCACTTAAATGGACAGGAGGGTCAAGGGTAAGGTCATCTTCAACATATATCTAGTTCAAGGCCAGCCTAGACTATATGAGACTGTCTCAAAAAGCAACAACAATACACCAAATATATAAAGCTGTAGAGTTCCAAAGTACTTAAGAATTTGTCTCCAGATGAAACATAACAGCACCTTGTCTTCCTTGTGTTCAGTGTTGACAACCCTGTGTTCTCTTCTTAGGAAGATTCATGTAAACCTGGAACTGCATTTTATTCCTTGTTTTTATTTTCAGGTGTCTGCTCTTGGAGCTGAGTTTTCGTCAGAGGCATGCAGAGAGTTGGGTTTCTCTAGCAACTTGCTCTGCAGCTCTTGTGATCTTCTTGGACAGTTTAACCTGCTTCAGCTGGATCCTGCTTGCAGAGGGTGCTGTCAGGAGGAAGCTCAATTTGAAACCAAAAAGGTACTGTTTTCTGTTGTATCTCTTCCTTTCAATGCTCTAGTTGAGACAGATAAAATACAGATTGCTAAATCACTTTAAACAGGAGTTTCTGGTGTTACAAGTTTTAGTAAAACTCAGTCAGTTGCTTGCCTGGTCTACTAGATCAATCAGTGGAAAAGTGTGCTTACATACCAGGCAGGATCCATTCCACTGTGGCTGTCCACCAAAGGCAGGGGAAGGCAGGACACATACCACAGGCTCACCATAGCACACCTGTGTCCCATCATAAACCAGTCTTCCTTATCTCTGACCAAATTAAGGCAAAGACCAATTAATTACCCATTGGTTTCTTTGTAATAATAAGCCAGTTCAAAGAAATCTGAGATGATAGCATGGTGTATAATGTTGGGCACAAATGTGGTTAACAGAACCATCGACTTCTATACCATTACTGGAAATTCCAGATACCCATAACCTTATGTTTCCAACTGAGAAGTCAGTCAGGGTAAGTAGCTCTGCCCCATAAAATCTGTTGTTTTGAACCCACTGTTCAAGTAAGTGCTCAGGGTGTTTTGTTTGGATGTGTGCGTGGGTTGGCTGTTTGAAGACAGTCTCACTGTAGAACTTGCCGTGATGCCAGGTAGCCCAAGATGAACTCACTACTCTCTTGCCTCAGCCTGTTGCTGCTGAGATTACAGGTGTGCATCACTATGCCTAGCTTGAACTTGCTCGGTCTCTGTTTTTCAGTAACACCCTCAGATTTTTCTTCCACGTTGTGAAGTGCCTAAGAGTGTTTGTATATCCAAATAAAAGTGACCGAGGGGCTGAGGTGTAGCTTGGTAACAGTACTTACCTAGCATGTACAAGGCTGTCTTCAACCCTCACCACCAACACACAAGAGATTGTAGTAAAGTGACTTAGTGGGAGTTGAAAAAACAACTTCCCATTTCTTTGTTGAGTTCCCTTTCGTTCCTCTTTGACTCGTCCCTGCTGAAGTAACTGTTGGAGGTGTTTCCATTTGTAAAACTTTCAGATAGTAATGCTTTCTTGTGACTATGTACAGTTTATTTCTAATACCAAGTACAGACTTATTTATAGTTTAGAGGAAAAACAAAGCAGCATGTTACTAAAACACTAATATTTGTGGTAGCCAGATTCAATGCTTGATCCCTCAGTGTGATGACCTGAGGTTCCCAATGTCCCAAGTGAATCTACAGAGTCCAACGTGCTCTTTGCTTTCTTGGCTGGATTAAACCCACAGTGTGGTTTGTGTTTAGATTCCATACCTGGAAAGTAGTCCTTATGTATGTAAACAGTTAACAACAAGTTTTAAAAGCTTGATTTGCTCTACAGAGATTTAAGACCGGATTTAGCTGGTTTGCCATGACTCCCCTGTGCCTTTCTAGTGAGATACTCACATGGGACAAATTGCTGAAGGGCTCTATGGGAGTCATCTCATCACCCCATGAAAGACACTCACAATACTCCAGACTTAGAAAGCTGGGATAAGAAGGGGCAATTGCATTAAGTGTTTATCTCACTAGCCCCCTTTGTAATTGAGGGTAAATTGAGAGATTCTGCCCTTTCATTGATATAAAATATGCCTAAAATATAAACAGTACAGAGAAGAGCTGTTTCTACCTATTGTTTTTTGTCAGTGCTCCTTCATAATACCCATTTTTTAATATAGTTTTTGTGAAACCAAATTTGGATCACATTCCTCTAAATTTAAGTATATTACTGTTGTTTTGTTACTAGTTGAACCGTGTCTTGCATCTAAACAGTTTTCAGCTATTACAGCTTAGCAATACCAGAGGCAAGTAGTGTGCCAGTTAATATTAGCTAATTGTGGCTAATGTGTTTAATGTAGCCAAGGACAAGTGAGTCTGTGTCCTAATAGCCTTTTGTACCGAGTCAAATGCTTGCTTTCTTTGCTGCCAGCCCTAATCACTAAGATACATTTCCCACTGGGCATTTTCTAGCACCTTTCATACAAATGAAGAGATGGTTTTTATAGGCGTAGTGGACACAAACCAGAAAAAAGTACTTAGAAATAGGACTGAAGACAGGAAAGTGGTGTATGAGCAAGCCCATTAGACTCACTCCACAGCCCAGTAGAAAACAGCCGGTGCTGCAGGAAGCCGATGACTCACTGTGTGGAATAAATGTTCCTGTCTCATTCCACTCAGGCCTGCACTTAACTTTTAAGTCATGATTAAATTTGATATGCATTTAATAAAAGTTAAATTCTCACATAAAATTAGCTATGCTAGAAGATTGTTTATTTACAAAATGTTTTAGTTCTTGTATGTTTTGAGGTAGGCTCTAGCTATATAGTTCTGGCTGGTGTGAAATACCTGTATTACTTTTCCTGTTGTAGTGGCACAATACCTTGACAAAAGCAGCTTCAGGAAGAAAGGGCTTGTGTTGGCTCACAGTCCCATCACAGTCAGTCATGGTAAGGGGGTTAAGGCAACAGGAGTGTGAAGTAGCTGGTCACCTTGAATCCCCAGTCAGGAGGAAGAGAACGATGAATCACAATGCTCTGCTTACTTTCTTCCTTTTATTCAGTCCAGGACTGCACTCCAGTCTGTGGAATGATGTGGCCTACTTATAGAATGAATCGCCTCCCCTCACATCACCACACATAATCAAGGCTGTCCCCCGAGGCATGCCTACAAGCCTGTCTCCCTAGTGAGTCTAGGTCCTGCTAAGCTGACAGGCAGCATTGACCATCGTACTCTCTGCATAGATCAAGCTGGCCTTGAACTCATAGCCATCCTCCTTTTTCTGCCTCCCTAATGTTAGGATGATGTGCACCACATCTGGCTAGTTCTTCTTTCTCTTATAATATAGTTTAAAATGTTGCTAGAACATTCCTTTTGGCTCTTTTAGTTCTATGTGTTGTAGATCTATCCACAGATGAGGCCAATTGTTTTCAGTAATGGTCAAAATTTTTTGTTTAAAACAATCATGAAAGCACATAAAATCTTGAAATCTTTGAAATTTATTTTGTTAGTAATGACTGCATTTTTCTTTCTCTTTGGTCTGCCCCAATGCATTTCGGTCATAAAGGTCCTACTAGTTTTCTCAAATATTACTTAGAATGAGTATTTTGTTAAGCGGTTTTATTACTATTTTAAGTAGCTTTAAAAGCTTACAACTATGGTTTTGAAACACTAGTCAGGAGATTAACTTAACTGGGGAAAACATACTAATTTGTAGCTTAACAAAACAATGTAAACTACTAAAAGAGAAATTAGTTGAATTTTCAGTGGAGTTTTGTGCAATTAATATTTACTAAGCAGTATTTACTAAGCAGCACAAATGACTTGAGCTTTACATGGAGAATCTTAAGGTGAAAGGGAAGGCATTGAAAATCTGTCCTTTCCCACTGACTAGAGCTTTCCCATTGATGTTTCATTTGAACCTCCTTTGCTGCTGGTAGTGATAAGACACTAGTAGCATATTCCAGAAGGTATGTGTTTGGTGTTTACGAAAGCAAAGAAAAAGTAGAAATTTGAAGGACTCTGGAAATACCACAGTAATGATTGCTGTTGGCAGAGTACAAGAAATAGCTGTGGCCGGGCGGTGGTGGCGCACGCCTTTAATCCCAGCACTCGGGAGGCAGAGGCAGGCGGATCTCTGTGAGTTCGAGGCCAGCCTGG
>LZPO01055251.1:68048-78076 GCA_001675575.1 Neotoma lepida
AAAAATTACCAAAGTTCTGGGGTTTTTAGGTGCCAGACCCTGATTCATCCCAGTTTGACTACTGAGCCCCAAGTTCTAAACCACAACACTGTTGGATATCATCTTGGAAATNTCAACAGTAATTCTTGCTATACAAAGTTTCTGTAAAAATTGAATGACTTAAACATGAAGGACCTGAATGACCTTCGTGAGGTCTCCCCCTGTTGGACCTTCAGTTAAGAACAACTGATAGAATTCCATGACTAGTTTTTATTGAAAATTATCAAATCTTTATCTTTTGTTTACCACAAACTATGACTCCCATTTATTTGGTGGTTTTGAAAAATATTTTACCTGTTTTTACTTTAGCTAAGGTCTAAACAAAAGGTTTTAAATAAATGACATAATTTTTATTACCTTGGAAAAAGGGAGGCATCAAAATAATCTCTTTTCTAATTCTTCTCTATTACATCCCAACCACAGTTTTCCCTCCCTCCCCTGCAAATAATTCTTTTAAATTTATAAGGAAATATAAACTATAGCCAATTTCAGCATGATTCAGAAGTCCACTTGAACAGCATTGTCTAGGTAGCAATCTTAAGCGCTAACCTGTCAGAGACAAAATGCTGCTACTGTGTACAGCAAAAGGCAGAAGAGGAAGCTAAGCTAGCTGTGCATGACATTGTTATCACTAAAGAAATATCATGCTGCTTAAGATAGCCTCACTTTTCTAGCATCCAGAGCCTCTACAGAAACTGATTCTTCAAAGAGAACAAAATATAAATATCTTAAGCAGATGTTTCTAAGTGTAACATAAAAGCGTTCTTCTCAAAGGAGTTTAAATATGAATAATGCTTGGCAACAGTTCAGACCCAGTGTAACCATTACTAAAACCACCTCTTATGTAGCACAGTACTAACAGTGATACAAATAGATACTTATAATAATGGCCACTTGTATCTGTTAACTTGTTACTATATGAAAACAGTCTTCCAGGAACTTTAAGTTGTAGGCAGTGGCAGCACAGAGGCAGGGAATTTGAGTTCAAACCCAGCCTCATGTACATAGCAAGTTCTGAGCCAGCCAGGGCTGTGTACTGAGACCTCATCTCAAAGTACTTTAAGTAAATTGATTTCTGTAATATCCTCATAATAGGTCACTGTCACACTAGTAATTTCTCACTTCATAGTTGAACCCTAAGTAGACATCCTGTCTAAGATCACAGAGCTAATTAGTAGATATGTTCATATACATATATATGTTCAACAAAGTTTTGAAGTTTATTTTATAGCTATTTATTTGAAGTGAAAATTTTGTTTTTANACTTGTCTTTAATATGTAAAGTAGATGCAGTCTTTAAGAGCTTAATAAATTAGCATCAACTCTCTAAACATACTATTCAAGCATTCTATCATAGTTGTAGCTTATATTTAAAAAGAGTAAACCCTCAAGAGCAGTGTTCTCGACCCTTTAATACAGTTCCTCATGTTGTGGTGACCCCCCAGTCATAAAATTATTTTCATTGCTACTTCATGACTGTAATTTTACTACATTTATGAACTGTAATGTAAATATCTGATATGTAGGATATGTTCAGTTGACGAAATCTCCATTACCCCCCACACACACCTACACACACAGACAGAGGCAGTGGTGACTCTAGCTTCTGTCAAGTTAATAGAATCACCATTAGCCCATTGCACACTCTGGTACATTTACAGGCAAATTCTGTTCATTATTTCCACAAATCCTACTCATCACAGTCTTGAAGGAAACCTAGTCCCTTCCTCCATAGCTTTCATAGTTAAAATGCAATGATGAGGAAGCGTTTTATGTTATTTTTATTGAGCATTTTAGTGGAGTATTGATTTTCTCATTTAGAAAAATCCCTCCTTTGGAGCTAACGTAAGGTAAATGTTAGCTTCTCAATCTCCTTGCAGGGCAGCAGATATGGAAAGACAATATCTGCGTGGTGTGGAGTGTTTTAAACACATGAGCTTCCTTAAACAGAAAGGACCAACAGATAATTAAAATTCATATAGTTAATTTAAACGTATGGAAGTCTGTTTGCCATTTAGTTTACTAAGATGATAAGCCAGCTTCTCTCCCTCGATCTGTGTCAACACAATAGTTTTAATGTGTTTTGTAGCATAAATATACAATCTGATAGTTTCTATTACATTTCAGAATAGTGCCTTCATTATTTGTCCATGTATAATGAACTTACTGTTTCCAGCATACTGAGCATTAAAAAAAAATGTGGAAAATGTTGGAGTGAGCAATGCAGTAAAATTTAAAACAGTAGATGAGTAAACATGATTTAGGGAAAATATTTTCCTTGGGTCTTAGTTGTCTGTGTTTTGCTAAATTTAGTTTTTGTATGATATGTGTTTCCATCATATGAAAGGATATAAAGTTGGTTATAAAAAGTTATCCTGGCATTGGGGATGACAAAACATGTCTGTAATCTCAGCAGTGTGGACTTAGAGGATCATACACAGGAAAGGGAGGAAGGGATAGAGGGAGGAAGCAAGGGGGAGAGAGAGGGAGGAAGCAAGGGGGGAAGTTGTTTTTAAGGAGGCTGTTGTTCACCTAACAGTATTTTATTCATTTTTACTAATACATGCATGATTATGTTTATACTCATATTAAATTGATGTTTTAAAGATTTTACATGATTAAAACTGGTACTTTAGGAGAACAAAATTAGAGCTTAATAACTTTAATATAGAGGAGGGGTACGGTGGCACTGAATTTTTTTAACTTTAAAAAAATTAAACTTTAAAATTGAAGTTTTACCTTTTAACACAATAGAGGGTTTTTTTTACCATAGAAAATTATAGATATTTGAGGAATACAGTGGCCCTGACCTGAGCACCACAGAGTGTGTGAGTGTGTGTGTGTGTGTGTGTGTGTGTGTGTGTGTCAAAACATCACAAGGCTCCTCAGAAATACCTACAATATTGTGTGTCGATTTAGAAAATCAGTTAGTTAACAAATGGGGGTTGATTTTCCAAAGTCAGTAGACACATGCAGAAAGCCAACATTGGCCCTTAATCATGGCCAGCAGTTTGCTAAAGCTATTTCAAGTTGAGGCCTAAAGAATGTCTTTCTGTGTCCCCTGGTCATTGCAGAGATTTGGAAATGTAATGCTCGATTCTTTAGAAAGAAATCTCTGGAAAAAGAAAGCAAACAAAAAGGTGTAGCAAGCAGCATTTGCCTGTGCTCTCTTGATTAAATTTTAAAGGTGATGTGGTTACCGTGTCATCTCTTTGTCCTGTTAGAGGATCCTACAAGGCAGGGCTCTCATCCCTGTTTGACTTTATAACTTCAATTCCTTTGTGGTGTGAAAACTTCGAACTTAGTTTAACAGTGCTTAAATAATTAGTTTATTTCAAGGTTTATTACTGTTGTGTTTATTGCCATAGTTATTGTCACTGGAAAAATATTAAGTGTTAAGTATTAAGAGTATATCTAACATGGACCAAGTTTATAAATGTACTGTGTTGTGTGATGTGTCACAGCAATTTTTTTATTATTTTTATTTGACCTAGAAGCATTGCCTTTGTTCGTTCTTATAAATTGTTTGGGAATCCAGCTGTTTGGTTAGTAAACCTGTGACCAACTTTTTGTCTTGGTTCATTTGTTTAGTTGGCTGGTTTCTTGACTTTGGGTTTGGGGTTTTGTGTGTGTCTATCTAACTATAATTACAAGACAAAATAATAATATCAACACAAAATAAAAATTTAGGGCCTTTTACTATATGTGAAGCTTTTACTAACATTTTATACTATGAAACATGTCGAAAAATTAAAACATGAGATTGGTCAAGTGAGCATGAGAAGGATAATTGTATTTGTTTTCTTAGTTGTATTCCTGCAAGAATGCCTATCATCATCATTATGCAGCTTATAATTTCATTTGTGTGAATTTATGAGTATGATGCTAAAGATGCTTGCAAGACATTTGATGTTTACTATAACCTATAGTAAATTATTTGACATCAAACATCTTTTCATAAACCTTAAATTCATGATTAAAATGCCAACTAATGACATAAACTGATGCCTTTAGAATTTTCATTTTTTTTTTTCCTTTGGTTTTTCAAGACAGGATTTCTCTGTGTATCCTTAGCTGTTCTTGACTGGCCTAGCATTCACAGAGATCCAGCTGCCTCTGCCTCCCTAGTGCTGGTATTAAAGGGGGGCACCACCACTGCCCAGCTCTAGAATTTGATCTTCATGATACAACTTTGAGTTGCATTTTCTTTTGTTTACCTTGAAATCTTTTAGTTGTGTGGTAAACTAAGAAGTATTTAACTTGGTTCACTGACCTCTCTCTCCATTCACCACACAGGTGTACGTGTGCTTCTGAGGAAGTCAACAGGAGGCATTTTCTATCCATTCAAGTTAGTGGGGGGTTTGTGTAAGAGCAGATCTCTGTGGACACTTACTGGGGAAACCCCAAACTCGACTAGGAAACACTGGAAGTTCTCCTTGAAAAGTCACATCCTGTGTTCATTGAAGGATTTTCTAAAATTGTAGGGAGTCGGTGGGTGCTTTGTGTTCTAGAAAGTGCTTTCTGTGAATGCATTACTGGTGTGCTCGGATACGGAGTCCTTCAGCCCTTGAGACAGCTGAGTGGGCCTGGAATGAGCCAGCCTCCCCAGCTTGTCAGTTATAAGTAGTTTCCTCAAGTCACTCCATACACTTACAGCTTTTCCGTTCATGTCATGATAGCATGTATGCTGGGAAGCATTAGTGTGGAGAAATGAATTATGTAAGCTAGTGGAATCTCCACCAAGAACTGCCAAGGGGTCACAAAGAAGAAAAAATATTGTAATGGCCAAATTTTAATACAGTCTTGTGTTTTTTAAATTGGGGTAAAGTATGTGTAAGGTCACCATTCTAGTATTTTTAAGTGTGCAGTTCAGACAATAAATACATTTACATTGCTTTAAAGCCATTATTACTACCTTTCTCCCAAACTTTCTCATCTCCAAGGCCCCCTATTCCCTACACCTGTTACACAGTGACATCCCCACCTCTAGCCTGGCTGTTTCCCTTCAGCTTTTCATCTCTGAATTTCATTGTTCTATTTAATTCATACAGTATTTTTCTTTTTATGCCTCCCTTCAAAAATGTTTTCAAGGTTTATTCTTGTTGTCAAATGTATCAGAATTTCTTTTCAAAGCTGAGTCATAGTCTACTGTGTGTACATCACATTTCCCTCGTGCCCTGATCTGTCCATGGATTCCTGATTCACCTCCATCATTGCTTCTTGTAAGTTGGGCTGCGATGATCGGTGTACAATTAACATCCATCCCGAGGTTTACCTCTGATAAAAGACCCAGAAGTAAAGTCTCAAACATGGTGGTCACGTTCTGACTTCTTTGGAAACTGCCCTCACGGGTTCCATAGCAGCTGTGCAAGTATCTCTGGTTGCGCCTCTATCTTACCCACCACGTGTTTTCTGCGGCTTGACAAGGCGTGCTCACAGTATAGAGTGCCATTTCCCCGGGGCTTTGATGTCCACCTCCCGACTGTCTCCTCACAAGCTTGTTGGTGATACGGCCTAGACTTCTAACCAGCATTAAGCAAGTCTTGGTGGGGTTTTTTGTTTATTTGTTTTTGGTTTTTGTTGTTGTTGTTGTTGTTGTTGTTTTCCCATGCTTAGCTCTGCTTAATCTCTGGTGTTTTTATTACTTGAAAGAACCAGAGATCATCAGAATTCTCCATCTAAAATCCATCAGTAGTTTGAAAATCCACAAACAGCTTGCACAAAGGCCCTCAGAGTGTCAAGGGCCTGTGATTACCCAAAACACAAGAACTTTTCATATATGTGTATATTTAGTATGAGTACTCTGCGTATACCTGCACACCAGAAGAGAGCATCATATCCTATTATAGATGGTTGTGAGCCACCATGTAGTTACTGGGAATTGAACTCAGGACCTCTGGAAGAGCAGCCAGTGCTCTTAATCACTGAGCCATCTTTCAGGCCCCCACAAGAACTTTTAATATGGCCCAGAATCATGAAAATTATTTTGTTGTTATCTTTTGTGTCAAACAAGGTGATTATCATATTTCTTTGTACTTTTCTGTATTTTATGAAATATTTAAGCATTGGTCTACATGATTTATTTCTTTTTTTTAAAGTTAAAAATACTGGTTTAGAGCCTTAAAAGTATAATCCATGTTTGATTCTTAGATAGCCATAAAAAAAAAAATCTACAAACTAAGAAGAAATACAATGAATGTATTATATTCTTAAATTTGCTGTCCTTCTTTTAGTGCTCCCATATTCCTAAGAGTATCCTTGCCTATAGAGAGAATAGTCAGGGTGCTGGAGAGATGCTCAGTGGTTAAGAGCACTTAGTGAGCCAGGCAGTGGTGGTGCACACCTTTAATCCCAGCATATGGGAGGCAGAGGCAGGTGGATCTCTTGAGTTCGAGGCCAGTGTGGTCTACAAAGTGAGTTCCAGGACAGCAAGGAATAAACAGAGAAACCCTGTCTTGGAAAACAAAAGAGGGGACAATTATTGCTCTTGCAGAGGTCCCAGGTTCCGTTCCCAGCACCCCCATGGTGGCTCATGTAACTTAACTTCAGGGAATCCGATGCCCTCTTCTGACCTCTGAGGACACCAGGCACGTACATAGTATGTAAACATGCATGCCAACTGTCTTAGACTTTCTGTTGTTGTGGTAAAACACCACAACCAAAAGCACCTTGTAGAGGAAAGGATTTATTTTGCTTATACTTCCATACCACAGTCCATCATTGAAGAAAGTCAGGGCAGGAACCTGGAGGCAGGAACTGATGCAGAGGCCATGGAATAGTGCTGCTTACTGGCTTGCTCCTGGTGGCTTGCTCAGCCTGCCTTCCTATAGTACCCAAAATCACCAGTCCAAGAGTGGCACTGGTCATAGTGAACTGGGCCCTCCTACATCAATCATCAAGAAAATGCACCACTGACTTACCCACAGGACAGTCTGATGAGGATATTTCCTCAAAGAAAGTTCTTCTTCCAGAATGAAATCTAGCTTATGTCAAGTTGACATAAAACTAGACAAAATGCTTATACACATAAAATAAATCTTAGAAGAGAATGGTTAGGCTTTGGCTGCTACAAAAAAGTAATCCTCTACCATTGGCTATGTCTCACCTGAATTCACAGCATTGATTTGCATTTGAGTTTTTATGATGAGTTTTTACTCCAAAGAGAATGTGCAGCATCTGTAGCTACAAAAGCAGTGCTGACTACTGAGTGTTTCAGTTGAATTTCATCCAAGAAAATTATTTGTATGAATCTTTTATAATGAGATTTTTTACTAGTTTTCCTGTGTTTTTACACAGTACTGCCTATAATAATTACTTTTCAGAGATGGTGGTGGTGAAAGGCTGGAGAGGTAAGAGCTGCTCTTCCAGAGAATTTGAGTTTGATTCCCAGCTCCCCCACATCAGGTACCTCACAACATCCTGTGACCCCCAGCTCCTGGGGACCTGATGTTCTTTCCTGGTCTCCACGGCCCCCTGCATATATGGGACAGACACTCAGATACACATAAATAAAAATGCCTTTAAAAGTTGAATGCTAGACATTTGTTTAATATTAAGCCATGATTTTAAAAGCAGTCTAAAGACTTCCGTCTTATTAAAATTCATCATCAGTCCCCCTCGCTGCCTTAGTCCATTCCCAGTACACCTGAAATTCCTCTGCCATTCATTGTACGATATGTACACCTCATCTTACCTATGAGGGTACATCTGAGATGCTTAGAATTCACTAGTGTAGAGATGCACAGGCATGTCTGAACTACCAGTAACATTATTCCTTGGTTTTTTCGAGACAGGGTTTCTCTGTGTAGACCAGGCTGGTCTCAAACTCAGATTCATCTGTCTCTGTCTCCCAAGTTCTGGCATTAAAGGCGAGTACCACCACCACCCCGTTCAGTAACATTATTCTTGACTGTGAGTTATTTGAACACAAGCTTGTGGAACTCTATATTTTAGACAGCTAAGTGACTTAGGGGTGGACAGCATGGACACATAAGAAAAGCAATTGCATGTGCTGTGCAGGACAGAGGAATATTTCAGCTCGCTGCCCAGACAGACTTAATTTCAAACATTTATTTCTGGAATTGTGCGTTTATATTCTCAAATTGCAGTTGGTGTTGGAAACTGAAACCATTGATTACTGGGGCCTCAACTTTAGCTTGGTCTTTCTATGCTCTGGCATTCTGAGCTTACTCTGTGGTGCTTCTTCACAGTCCTGCCTGAGATGAAACCCCAGAGTCTCACACATGCTTGGCAAGTGCTCTCTCCCCTCTCTCTCCTGAGAGAGCAGCTCTATAAGTTTATTCCAGTTTGTAAGTTTCCTGATTTTCATTTTACAGCTGTATGCAGGAGCTATCCTTGAAGTCTGTGGATGAAAATTGGGGAGGTTCCCTCAAGTCCAAGGTATGTAGCAATCATTTAAAATTGTCATTTGCAAGAATAATTTCACTAAACATTCCCAGGAATGTGGATTTTCAGAAGTACACTCTGCAGCAGTATATGAATGTTTTCCATTCTTTTCTCCAGAGGTGAATTTTTAATAGAAATTAATGTCGACCAAGTTATTTACTATAAACAAATACAACACAATAACTTAGATTTAAAAGAGACCATGAAATGATTCTTTCTTTAGAAAGATACTCTTGTTAGGTATAAATTTTAGGATAGCTTTTCTTTTAGCAGATAGAAATAGAATCCCTTTAAATAACATTCTAGTATTTTTTTAGTGGAAGTTACAGAACATTGAATTAAGGTAAAGTAAGCCTATACAGTATGACAAACCAGCGAGAAGAGAATTAATTACCACAGAATTTAGAGATGCATCAGAGAGTCATGTGTGTGTCATCACAGGGAATTTTACTGATAGTTAAGAAATAATTGTCGAAGTCTTCTTGCAGTTAACATCAAACTGCGATGATCCCAACATCTCCAGGAAGCCTTCACTAAGGGTTTTCTAGTTTAACCTTGCATGTTTACATTGAAAATCAGCTTTATGAGCAGTCAGGGCATAGTGGCGCATGCTTTTAATCCCCGCCTGGGAAGCAGAGCCAGGCGGGTCTCTGAGTTCAAGGACAGCCTGATGTATAAAATGAGTTCCAGGACAGCCAGAGCTACACAGTGAGACCCTGTCTCAAAATCACCGAGAGAGGGGAGGGGGAGGGTGGGAGAGGAGAGGAGAGAGAAGCTCCTTTTTGTATTTGGCTGGAGCTTTGGGTTGGGTCTCACGGTGTTCGGTGCCATCACAGCTAACTTTCTTTTTAAGTTGAAATACATTATGGTTCTTTTGTGTACCTAATCTGTGGTGATTTTTGGCACAGACTCAGTCCTCCATGTCTCCCTCAGCCTCCTGAGCAGTTGTGCCTGCGGGTGCCTGCAGTTGTGCACTACCCTGTGTTTAACTCAGAGTCCTCGTGCACCTGCCTCCCCGCCCAGTACCGTGTATACAGTTGTGCACACCCCATATTTAAATTCCTATAGAGTTTCTCAGTTGTCCTTCATTACTTTGTAAATTATATTGTGAAACTGCCTTAAAAGTACAAACTAGGCTCACTGATCCCAGGTAGGAAACGGTGGTGACTAGTATTTCCATTATATATTAAAAGTTAAAATATTTAGCTGTCTTCTTCCAGAAACAAAATGGAAGCAAAGCTCATCTTGAAAGGGTACCCTTGTCCCACCATTTTCATGGGTTTCATCTTCTGTTTGCATATTTAACAACTAGCACAAAATGTGATTGTAAAGTACAATAATTAAATAGTATTACAGATTCAAGTGACAACCTTTTATAAAATCTCACTGTCGGGATTTTGCTTATAACTTGCAAAGCATCATGAGACTTCCCTCCTGACTGACTAGGCGCTGTATTTATGTTGGTGGATTAAGTACATTACTGCATTCAGAACCAAGAGGGAGACACCAGCATTGGACTTGAGAAACTGTCCTTTTGTTCCTGACTGGCTAAAGGTCAAACTATTTTGTTGCCTTTTTTAGCA
>LZPO01055251.1:81097-102929 GCA_001675575.1 Neotoma lepida
AAAAAAAAAAAAAAAAATACTGTTTTGTGGTGCATTTTCATATTTTATATAAGCTGCTTCAGCCAAATTGGAAGTGGCTAGATTGTCTTAAACTTACAACTTCTTACTGTTGACAATAGAGACTGGTCATTAATCTTTTTCATTTGTTTGTTTGTTTTTTTCAAGACAGAGTTGTAGCTTTGGAGTCTGTCCTGGAACTCACTCTGTAGACCAGGCTGGCCTCAAATTCAGAGATCCACCTCCTCTGCCTCCTGAGTGCTGGAATTAAAGGCGTGCGCCACCACCACCCAGAATTAAAGGTGTGTACCACCACCACCCGGCTAGAGATTGGTTATTAATCTTACCCACAGTTTTTGTCATGTAATATTTAAAATTAAGTCTGTTTTTAAAGCCAGTAAGACAATGACTATTTATCTCAGCCTCAGTTTGCCTGCACTTGGAACTGGCCGTAGGTTCTAGATTCTGTAGTTAAGATTGTGTGGCTGTGTTCTGAGGTAGATGAGCCACAGGTGCCTGCACCAGCAGTCAGCACTCATCACTGGCCTCAAAAGTCACTGGTGACTTTGTTGAAGCCATTTGATGCTTAACATCTCTACCATTTGTTTGAGGGTTTTGGATGGGTTTTATGTTTGTTTTGTTTTTATCAAATACTTTTTTGTGTATCTGTTGCTATGGTTTCTTGTCTTACCAGTTAATAGTAAGGGAGTGTATTAATTAATTTTCAGATGTTATACCAGCCTTGCACATGCCAAGCATTCAGCAGTCCTAGCTCCTCTTACACCTTATTGATTTGAGTTACTGACTGAAGTAACTAATCCATTTGGATTTTTTTAGACAAAGAATAACTTGAAATAAATATTTAAAATCTTAGAAATAGTTTATATAGTAGCCTAACCAGAAAGGTGTTGTTCTCAGTGTTGGTAGTATTGACTCTTTAGTTTAAACTAGGAATTGGGAATAAGCTAAGGGCTTAGCATGTGCAAGGCTCTAGCACCACAAAAAATAAAAAGATGATAATATCAGAAATGACCTCCATGGCTAGAGTTAAAACTTTAAAAGCTGAAGCATATAGGTGCTGGAGAGCTAACTCAGCAGTTAGGAGTACTTGCCATTCTCACAGAGGACCCAAGTTCAGTTCACAGTACCTGCATGGCCACTCACACCCACCTGTAACTCCCACCTCCAGAGAATTCAGTGTCCTCTTCTGGCCTCTGAAGACACTGCACACCCCACACCAAATCAATGACTAACTCTTTAGAAACAGAAGCATAGTACCTGGAAGGAAGTACCTTACTTAGCACTGCTACATCTTTTGTTGTAGTTTTACATAATTTGGAAACAGATTTGATCTCAACAAGTGTGTTCAATTTATTTTCATAAATTGGTCTGCACTTGTCTGTCACTGCCATTAAGTGTTAAGTTCACTGGATATGAGAGAGCCGTGTCTGTAATAAGTACTTACCACATTCAATAATAGGCTTTAAAATCCCACTTAAAGTATCTCTATACCAACAGATACTTTTCTCTTTGGAAGTAACATGTAGTTTTCCTAATTCTTATAGTTTTTGAAATCACATTTAAGTCTTTGCTGAAAAAGACTTCCTGTTGATTGTGGTGTATTAGATAAAAGCTGTTAAAATGACTAGCACAGTTAATTCAGCCATTTTGATCTTGGTTGATAGTCAAAAGCCTCCTAAGCAGAAAATGATGGTATCTCTGGTCTTTGTAGTACGTTCGAGGTTCAGACCCTGTCCTAAAGCTTTTGGACGACAACGGGAACATTGCTGAAGAACTAAGCATCCTCAAGTGGAACACGGACAGTGTGGAAGAGTTTCTCAGTGAGAAGCTGGAACGAGTATAAACCTTGCTTAGTTGTTCTTTTCTTATCACATGAACTATATCATAGCACCTAGAAAATAATTGAGTTTTGCATGCTTACATTGCTCAGTCTTTTTATGTATATCATTAATCTTCTAATTAGAAGTTGAAGTAGCACCACAGCCCATAATATGTAAGGAGCTGGCAAGCTTAAGAAAACCCATTTGTTAGTAATTTCTATTCTTCTGAACTTGTTGATATCACTAATGAAATGCTTTGTAAGAGGCTTCTCGTTAATTATGCAAATACTAGCTTGTGATAATTGGTCCAGTTTTATAAACAACAGAATCTTAAATAAGGGAAGGTAATAAAGGAGATGCCTCCTTTGCTGTGTGTTCTTTTGAAAGTAATTGACAGAAAACTACAAAACAAGTAAGGTATACTGAGCCTCAACAATGTGCCTGCTCCTCAGAGCCCCTCAGATCTTTTGTATTGCCTGGCTTTCTTTTTAGTAGAAGTATTTGTGCCACATAAAATTTTTGTAGCCTTATTATTATGGAACAGATTGAATATCCACAGTAAGAGTGTAATACTCATAAAGGTTTGCATTAATGAGGATTACACGGAAAACCTTTGTTAAGGATTTGTGTAGATCTGATAATTGGCAAACGTTTATGTTTTTAAATATTCTTACAGAAGAGTTCCATTTAAGAATGTTCACTTATAGGACAAAAATAGAAATAAAAACTTTCAAAAATATTTGAATTTGAAATTATTCTGGTTTGTCCTTTCATGTTTCTCAATATGTTTCTATTTTTCATATAAGCTCCTTTTTAAGCCAAAATACAAAAATGACTGTACTATTTGGAACTTAATAGCTTTTAATTGCAAACAATGTGGAGTAATTATTAATTTAAAAGCTGCCTTTTGTCATGTAACATCTAAAATAAGTCTTTTTGTAAGCTAGTAAGACAATGAAGACAAACTTGTATGACTTGGCTCATGAAAATAGTGTAAGGAATCCTGGCAAGGATGGTCTGCATTTGCTCGTCTGCACTGGTGCCGAGGGCCTGGGATTGGACAGTCCAGGGNTTGGGGAGTGTGCCGCTGCTCCTGAGTGGTTAGTGCTATTTTAGAACAAGAGGGAGATTAAGCCGGTTGTGGACAGAGAAGTTGCCACCACAGACAGAAGAATAGCGGTATTGAAGGATGGAACTTCAAAGAAGAACTTTCTGGCATTGACATAGAAAATAAATTGGACCGGTTTCCGGGCAGGAAGAGCCAGTTAAATGAGTATCTGCTTGGGGAGGGGAGGAGAGTGAGATGTTTAAAAAGAGGCCTGAAAAGTCTGTTGTCTTCTAGTGACGAGAGATCAGAGAAGCCGAACCCACAGTATCCAGAGTGGGCTTAGCAGAGTGTCTGCTCCAGCCTACATTTTAATTGGGAGTTTCCAGTTAATCAGCCAATTCAAAGTGGTTTTTGCCAATTGAAATCAAAGAACAGCTTTTTAAAGAAACAAAACTACTGATTACTAAGAAAGGGGTATATGTTGTGATCTGAAAAGTGCCATTTTATACCCAATTCCTGGTGCTTGATTGAGCTTATTCAAATTCACAAATATAGCATTGACTTTTCGCTGCCTTCAAAATTTTGTTACTAATAACTGTTTTAAGTTATCTCTAAATTTGGCAGAAGTTTTTAAATAAGGACCTGTGAGCAAAAACTGCTTTATCCTGTTATGAGGATTGGAGCTTGACAACAGTTCTAAAATCAAAAGTAGATATTCTCTAAACAGGAACACGTAACATGTATGTACACAGGCTGACAAAGATCTTGCTCAAGGCTCCTGGCACATAATTGCTGATTTCNCCTGGAACAAAGGTTCTGTGTTCACTAACTGATACTACAGAACATAGGAACTGCCATGAGGGACAAGGGTCAACCATGCTTTCAGACAGTTTTACAGAAATGGAATTCACATCATTTAGATGTGTTAAGAACTTCATTCTCCACTAAGTGGTCTTCAGGAGGGCTCTTAAATCTTTGATGCTTTACCGGCCTTTTCTGCTTTCAATTACTTTACTCATTTCCCTTGTCTCCAGCTTCGGCTGTGAGACCAGAACCCTTCACATAGTATTGTGGTCACTCTCCAGTCGGAGGCAACCTTTAAACAGCTCATAACAGTGCAAACAGTTATGTTTAAAATAATGAAGAAAGAACGTTACCAGGAGAAAATGACAAAGGAGACAGATGTGATTAGGGATCTTAGAGAATGTGACAAACTGAAGTCTAAAAGATGAACTATCAAGGAGACGTGAATGGAAAGTGCCCTCCAGTCAGTGAAGACGACCACTCTGACCTAGGAGAAAGAGTGTGTGTGTGGGGGGGGGCACATGTTGTGCTGGGTGTACATATAAGTGTACACAGGTAGAGACCAGAGGTCACCTCTCCCCACCAACCCCTAACTTTTTGTTTTTATAGTCAGTCTCTCACTTGCCCAGACTCTCTAGGTAGACTGCCTGTGAGCTCCTGTCTCTGCCTCCCCAGCCCTGGGCTTACAGCCCTGCCACCAACACACCCAGCTTTTAAAACAAGGTCAGTGGGGATCAAACTCAGGTCCTTGTTCTTGCAAGTACTTTACCTACTGAGCCCCAAGTCTAGCATTTCACACACCCAAAAGATGGCCAACATATCTGAACGAGCCCAGGGAGTCAAGAGAAAAGTAATAGGGAATGACCTTGGAAAGGAGGCAACGGTGTGGGCCATCTTAAGAATTTAGCTGTGTTTTAAATTCTCAGAACAAAAAGCTGTAAGTAAGGGAATGACAAAGTAAGTTCATCTGTAAAGGTCATGGACAAACAGCAAGTACTCATTTATGCCTGTCTAATGCTTTTATCGAAGGTAATCTTAGCATTCTCAAATGTATAATATGCTCTTTTTTTCCAATTTGCTTTTTGAAACTACTCAGCTTTCTTTGAAGGAAAATACAAACCTAAGCATAAATGTTAAATGAGTTTCCAGTGTTCATTTGTATATACGCAACCCTTAGAATATTCACTAGCTTTGTGAAACAGGGAATTTGCATATTCACACTCTCCATGGGCCCTCCTCCTCATCTTGTCTTGGGTGCTTTTGCTAGGGTCTCCCTTTGTTGTCCAGGCTGATCTTGAGTTCCTGGGGGGAAGTGGTCTTCCTGCTGCAGCCTCCTGAGTCACTCCAGACCAACAGGAATCTCAAATCCAGCTCTTCATAGAACCAGAAAGAAATTTATTAAGTATCTCACTATGTAGCCCAGGCTGACCTGGAACTTGGAATCCTCCTGCCTCAGCCTCCTGGGTGCTGGGATTGTAAGCGTGCGCCAGCCATCACCTTTGCCATACAGCCAGTGTTTTGACCCAAGATCCCAGGTCTTACCTGATCTAAATCATCCCTGATGTAGAGCTCTATTCGGATCCTTTCTGTCTTCCTGGTTAATGACCTGGAGCCCAGACTGTTACACTTGCTACCTCTTCCTGTTCAACATGATCCTATAACAATGGCTTTAACCCCCTTGCCAAACTCCCTATAGCCAAGTTTCTTTTGTAGCAGTAACACCCTAAAACCTAATCAAAATGATTGTCTTACAAATCTGCAAGTAGGGCTCCATGGGAACAGATCTTTTGTTAAAGATCTAGGCTCCTCCTCCCAGCTAGATCTTTAACCCTGCTGTCTCCTGACACTGGCTATCAGTCTCTTTCTCTTAGGCAGCCTGAGTTTCCTCCCAGAGTGGTGAATGGGCTCCAAAAATAAGCGTCCTAAGAGGGCCACTGCCTTTCTTCACTACCTGGGTCCAGAAATGCCACATCTACCCAGGTTCAAGGGAAAGAATAGGCACTCATTGAAGGAATGTGATTATTAGCTTCTGTCAGTAACATAGCTGAGATACCACCTTCTAGGAGGAAAGGCATCTTGACTCCTAATTCCACATACAGTCATCCACAATGCCTGGCCTCTTGCTTTGGAGCCCATGACTTGACAGCAGTACATCATAACAGGAAACATCTGGCAGAGAATGCTGCTCATCTCGTGGAGGCTGGGAGGTAAAGAAGGAAGCCAGGGATTCCAACATTGCCTTCCAGGCATGCTGCCAATGACCTAACATTACCACCAGGCCTCACTAAAGTTCCACCACCCCTTAAGAGCACCATGGGCTAAGAACCAGCCTTCAACACTTGGATTGTTGGAGGCATTCAAGATCCAAACTGTACTGCAGGTGTCAAGTTTTGTAGGTATGTTTTAAAGATTTTTTTTTAATTATGTGTATGTGTGGGCAGGGGTGCCCTCAGAAGAGGACACTGGATCCCTTGGAACTGGAGTTATAGGTAGTTGTGAGCTGGTCATGTGGGTGCTAAGAACCTAACTCTGGTCCTCTGCAAGATCAGTGAGCCATCTCTCCAGCTGCAAGATTTAGTTTTCTCTATGTGTATGTGTATGAGCCTACATGACTATGTTCACCCCATGTGTGTAGCAGCTCGGGAGGCCAAATGAGGGTGTCAGATTCTCAAAGTGGAGTTACAGGTGGTCATGAACTGCCCCATATAGGTGCTGGGAACTGAACTCGAGTCCTCTATAGCAAGCATGTCACTGATAAGCCTCATCTCTGTGTTGTCCTTTTTTTTTAAATGGTTGCTGCCTTTTAAGCCACAGCTGTCTGAATCAGCAACTGCAACTCTGCCGCAACCAGCAATGGTCAGGCTGCAAGGGCCATAGCCGGAGAGAAATCCATTCCCTCTGGTTCCAACTCTCGAAAGCTACAAAGGGAATTTAACTAAACCTCATTCCCTCTAAAGAACTCAAGATTCAAAGGTTAAGGTGGAATTCTGCTCTTCAGAGACTGAATAGCAAGTAGTTCACCTCCGCTCCTTGCTCTCGTCCTCCAAAAAGCCCTCGTGCTTCTCCTCACCCCTCATAAACCCTCTCACCTGGCTCCTCCCCACCACTTCCTGTCAGCTAGTTGCTGACTCAGCCTCCTGACTGCAGGTGAATTTTATTTAATCAAACACATCTTTGCATCATTAAACAAATGTTCCAGAGCATAAACAAAAGTAACACACCTTGAAATAATATTCTACAACATCTCTGTCTCTCTGGCCCCATCCAGTACATTTTTAACATGCACATCTGGCCCCATCAGGCACATTATAACATCTGCTCACTATTCATCTCCAGCCCAGTACTACCTTGGGAGGTGGGGGTGGGCATGTCGTTTTTCTTTTGCCCTCAGGATTTTTCTTCCATGTGGGACTTAGAGAAACCCTGAATCTCTTAACATGCAACTCCAGTCCCATTGTTAGGCATTCTGGTGACTCATATAGGAACACAAAGTCGTCTTTCAGATATCTAATGAAAGCTAAGCAACTTAATCAGCTTTGAACTGCTAAGGAAACTTGCAGTGTGACATGAATATCTCCAAGCTCAGTACAAGACCCTCAGCCTACAGCAGGGCAGATGTTGTGGGACGTCCACTCACTTTCTCTGCACAAGTCAATAATGGTATATATCTGGTCCCTTTTTTTTATTTAAAAAAAATTTTTTTTATTCATTTTACATACCAACCCCAGATCCTCCTCTCATCCCTCCTCCTGCTTCCCCCTCAGCCTCCCCCTCCCGACCCACCCCCATCCTCTTCCAAAAGGGTAAGGCCTCTCATGGGGAGTCAGCAAAGCCTGGTACATTCAGTTGAGGCAGGATCAAGCCCCTCCCCTCTGCATCAAGGCTGTGCGAGGTGTCTCACCATAGCTAATGGGCTCCAGAAAGCTGGCTCATACACCAGGGATAGATCCTGATCCCACTCCCAGGGGCCCCTCAGACAGACCAAGCTACACAACTATCTCCCATGTGCAATATCTGGTCACTTTATCTGTAATTTGTATAAATGAACATTATATTCTTGGATATTATCTTTAATAATTTAACATCTCTTCTGATGTATCAACTTGGCTAGGCTACAGTACTTGGTCTCTTCAAACATTAGAAGTGGCTTTAAAGGTATTTTCTGGGTGCGACTGGCATTTATAAAATGACCTCTATAATGTAGGTAATGATCTTAAGAATAGTTGATAACCCCAGAACAAAGATAAGGTTTCCTTACACAGAATTCTGTGTTAAGTCTGCAGCATAGTTTCTAGACTGCTGGCCTTCTTCTCTGTGAAGACCTGACTTAAGACAGCAATGTTGTTCTGCTAGGCTGCCCTGTGGTAGATTTCAGACTTCCCAACCCTTCCAACTGCATGAGTCATTTCCTTAAAATAGAAAAAAAAAGTCCATAGAATTTACATAATATGTTCCACTGTTTCTGTTTCTCCAGAGGATACTGACTCATTCCTTGCAGTATTGTGTGCACTGGTGATTGATAGCCTGCATTTGCAAGGATTTACAAAGAAAAGGACAGTGTACATGTAGACTGTTGAGGCTCCATGTACAATCCATGTTCTGAGATTGGCCATCTGTGACTTCGGCTCCTCTTCAAAGCCACCTACCCGAGGTATCGTTACCATGGTTGTGTTTTCCTCGGTAGAATTACACATAGGGTCGTGTTTATGTTTGGCTGTACACAGAACATACTGACAGCTGGTTAAACAATCACTTAACACTGTTTGCAAGGAAAGACAACAGATTTCTTTAAGTCATCTTTTGTGTGAAAACAATAATGTCAGTTGGCTCAGAAGTTTCTGTAAGCAGAACAATAATGTGTAAAATATGTTTTGTGATTGATTTGCAAACAGATGTGGAAAAGTTATTGGGTAATAAATGAGTCCTGAATGAAATACCTCTTTTCAAATTAATGTAATTTTTTTCGACAGAGTTGTTGTGTTAGAACAGGAGGAGGTGATAAATATAATGTCTCCAGTGTAGCTAGGTATTTTATTCTGCCTGACATTACAGAGTTGTTTGTAAACTAGAAAAAATATGATCTAACACCTCGGTTCTTAAGTAGACACATTTGAGAATGCTGAAAGATTTGTTCTCAATAACTTTTGCTAGATCACTATCAACATAAACCAAGCAAGTGGCGCCTCGAGGCTTCCATTAGGATGTGGCTGTTGCTGGAAGAATCAGGCCGGAGGAGAGATGAGGACATCAACGGACAAGAGTTGTCTTACTCGTTTCCCGTTGATGTTTCTGCTGCTGCTACTGCTTTCTTCTTCTTTGAGAGGATCTCACTATAGCGCTAGCTGGTCTGTAACTCAGAGAGATCCTGCCTCTTCCTCCCAAGTGCCGGGATTAAAGACTTGCACAACAACAACCAGGCCTGGGCTTGAGTTGGTTGCTTCCTCTCCCTGCCAGTTCTGGAGGAGACTAGAAATTTGCTCTAGGGGCTCACACTTGTTGCCAGCCTTCCATACCGGGCAGCCCCTGTCGTCATGGTTAATATCTTCCACAGGCTGGTTTTCAAGAGAACATTAGGCCTTTGTCTCCCTGGGCCCTCAGAGGGAACACTCTAAAACACTCTAAGTGGGAACTGAAAGATTTCTTTGGAGTTTTTCAGTCCTTCTTTCTTCCATGGCCATGAATGCTGCTCTGTTGGTGTTCGTCAGTGCCACATTAAGATCGCCCACACTTTCTAAACAAAGAAACTAGAGAGGAACGACATTCTTAAACGACTAACGGAAGGCCATCCCATCTTTACAAGCCAAGGCGTATTTAAGTTGTGACATAGTTTACAGAAGTTCAGTTAAACAAGCAACTTTTTAAGAACTAATAAATCCATAGCAGTCTTGAGCTTTACCCCTTAGAAATCAGTGATTCTCAGAATTTAGAATTTATTAGAATTCCCGTGGAAGTTGCTACAAATTACGGGGCATGAGAATGACCCCCCCCCCCAGCTTCTGGTGCAGTCAGTCTGGGTTAGGACAGGAATTGCTTTTTTTTCCTATCCTAAGCATGTGGGTGCTTTGCCTGCATGTATGTGTTATCTATCTATGTGCCTTTTGTCTGCTGGGACTGGAGGCCAGAAGAGGACACCAGGTCCCCTTGGGACTGGAGGCACCATGTGGATGCTGGGAATCAAACCTGGGTCCTCTGAAAAGCAGCCAGTGCTCTTGACAGCTGAGCTGTCTCTCCAGCCCCAGTAACTGCAGCATCAACAATCACAGGTGACTGGCATGCAAAGTACCACAACTGCAGGGCCAGAACTATGCAGGATCTTGAGCAAATGCCTGGCATTTTTGCATCATTGCATACCTATTTAAAGTAATTTCTGCTGTCAGGGTCCCCAGCTTGCTCACTTAGCAAAACATGAGTGTTTCAGTAGGTGCTGTTCCAGGTGAATAAGAAGAAATACTACTTTGGAGACTATTGTAATAGTCCAAGAAAACAGTAATGGAGTTAGAGCAAGGTATTAGTAAATAATAATATTAATGTAATAATTGTAATTAGTATATATGTGTGAAATTATTGGAAGTTCACAATTACAGTCGCTACAGAAGCCAATACAGGAACACAAACGCCTTGAGTAGTGCCACATGTACAGTGTGTGGGCCAGCTAAAGAAGACAGCTGCTTCTCTGTGCAGCACATGCCTGAGCTTGGGCATAGATACCATGTTACCAAATAGCTAGTTTCTCAAGAGAATAAGACATTGAAATTTTAAATGTGAAACTTCCTTGTTTTTCAAACAATAGCCACAAATTTACTATTCTTTTCCAAACTCAATGGAAGCCAAGTGTAATATTAGGCCCACAGATCAGTTTGCCTCAAAGTCTCTCCCCCCACCCCCTATGTAGCTCTGGCTGTCCTGGAACTTACTATATAGACCAAACTGGCCTGGAACTCACAGAGGTCTGCCTGCGTCTGCCCTCTGCCTCTGTCTCCCAAGTGCTGGGATAAAGGTGTGCACATTACACCCAGCCCCTAGATCTATGGATGAGAAGGAAAAGGGATAAGATGCAAGGAAGACTTGACCAAGTCATAGATCTGGAACAGAATTCAGAACAACTAGCCAGTTAAGAGGAAAATGAAAACACTTTGATTTTTGAATTCAAGAGAAGAGGTGGGGAGCTAAAGAGGTGGCTGTGGTTAAGAGCACTGGCTGCTCTTACAGAGGACTGGCTTCATTGTCCAGCACCCACATTGGAGGCTCACAACCCTTTGTACTTCCAGTTCCAGGGACTCTGACATCTCTGGCCTCCATTGGTACCAGGTACACAAGTAGTACACATTCATAGATACATGCAAGCTCTCATACATACACATTTAATAAATAAATCTCAACCAAAACAGGAGAGATGTTCAGAGGGAATGGGCTGTATGTATTTGAAGCTCAGAAAAGGATCTGAAAAGGAAAGAGAAGTCCTGAAACAGCAGAACTCACTATACATACATTTAATTGTTCAAACCCAATCAAGCACACTTGGCACAATAGAGAGGGTAACAGTGTATGTAGAATTATTTATTCCTCCACCCAAAGTGGGTGAGATGCAACATGCCCCTTATCATTTTGTCTCAGTTCCCACATCATTAATGAGCACCTTCTGAGACCATGTCTAATTCTAGCTGCTTTTCCAGGACATTCTCAAGAATAAACTTTATTATACACAGTATTTTGTCTTACATGCTGACTGATTTCTTTACTATATATTTATTACTTTGACGTTCATACATTACTACTCAGCTAACACACAGATTATAGAGGCTCTTGTCTGTTTGATCTCAGTGTATGAAAGCTATAAGGAAAGAGGAGGTCTTCCTGAAGATTTGTAGTGATCGGAGAAAGTAGTATACAGCACTGGATCCAAAACATTGTCAATATCTGAGAGGAAAAGCAAAGAGGGGCCAGTGAGAAAGAGAGGACATGAAGAGGCCCAAGGGAGGAACACAGAAAGGCAGGCGTTAGTCCCTCACTTCATATACAGAGGAAANTCCAAAGTGTAATCCCAACACTTGAGAGGTGGAGGCAGATAGATCAGAAGTTTAAGGGCAGCCTTGGCTAAATAGTAAGTTTGAGACTAGCCTGGGCTATATAAAAATCTACCTATAAAATTGTAGTGGGTAGGTGGATGCGCGTGTGCGTGTGTGTGTGCATGTGCGTGTGTGTGTTTGCGTTCAATATTACAACTGGAAGGTGTGAGTTAAGTGAAAAATGTCCACTCATTTACCGCTTAGCTATCCCCCCACACTGATTTCGGAAGGCTCTTTCTATTGGATATCAATGTTTTAAAAAATGACATATGAACAGATGTATTTGAACACTCGGTCTTCATGTGTTTGAGGAGGTTACAAAACCTTCAGGAAGTACAGCCCTGATAGAAGATTACATCACTGGAGTGGACTCTAAGGGATTATAGTGTTCTTGCTCTTTCTCTCCCTCTCCCTCTCCATCTGTCCTCCCCCACATCCCCGTCTCCCCCCTCCCTCCCCCTCTCCATCTCTCCTCTCCTGTGTGTGGATGATAATTGATCAGTCAGCTGCCTGCTCCTTCTGTCATGCCTTCGCCACCATTGTGGCCTCTAGCTCTCTGGAACTGTCAACTAAAATAAACACTTCCTTCCTTAGGTTGCTTTTTGTGGTAGCGTTTTATCACAGCCACAGAAAAGTGACTGATACAAAGGTGACCTTGATAGGAACACCTTCACACTGCCTGTGTTAGTTTTCTGGAGCTGCCATAACAAAGTACCACTGACCGGGTGTCCTAAAGTACAAAATTCCCTATTTTCACAGTTCAAGAAACTAGACACAGAGGTCAAAGTCATTGGCTCCATTTCTTCTGAGACCCCTTCTCTTGACTTGTAAATGATTTCAAGTCTCTATCTTCCAAGGCCTGTCTTGATAAGTCCGCTCCGGTGTGATGTACATTATACTGGTAAATTGCTGAGTGCTATTTGAACTCTCTAAGCAACTGGTTCTGGAAGAAGGGTTACCCCTCCCCCACATTTCAGTCCCAAGAATGTTTGTCTCCACGTGTCTGCTAAGACCCCTCACCTGGGATGGGCTGGCCCCACAATTCTGTGACAGGGAGAGAGGATAACGGCAAAACAAAAGTAAAAGTATTGTATCCTTGAGAACAACTAGAGGGTAACCTGCTTCCAATATACAGAACTCTCATTTATCTGTAAAAANGCCTAGAGTGGGGAAGAGAAGCGGGAAGGTCGGCCATGGGGAGAACCCCATCTCGGCTGACTGCCTCAACTTCACAGTCCATTCCTACTGGATGATGGAAGCCCCCAATTGAAGATCTTACCCCTTTTCCATCAGGCCACTCCTCACCTCTGTTGGATGACCTCAACTCCTGATTTGACAATGTTTTGCTCTCTAGCTGTGCTTTCTATCTACTACTTGCTATTTATTCTTTTTCTTTTGCTTGCTTGATACTTAATAAACTGATAGTGCAGTTATCATAGATCACTTTCTGGACTCTATAAAAAAGTTTCCCCTTTGTGCATAAGAAGGTACCCTCATCACACCTTCTTATAACACATTGGATCATATTGGATTATAGCTCTCCCTAAAGACTAGATTTAACTTTATTCTCTCTCTCAAGACCCTGTCTCCAAATGCAGTCACATGCTGAGATACTGGGGCTTAGGATTTCAACATACGAGTGGGCACACAATTCAACCCATAACAGGGCCACACATTAGAATTTAGGAAGGAGGTAGAAAAGTGAGTTGAAGAGAAGTTGGGTGGAGGGAAGAAGGGACAGTTGTTTGGAGAAGTTAGAACAAGTCTAGGAAAGAGCTAGCTTGGATGCAAAGTGACAGGAGGAGTGGTTCATCCAGACGGAAGGCTGAGTATGCTTATAAACTAAGAAGAAGAGGCCAGTGGAGAAGCAGAAGTTAGTATGACAGAGAGGCCATGGATTCAAGACACAGAGAAGAGTCTTCAAATGAAGAATGGACAGGAGCAGAGCCACACACAGGTTGATCNGTGGTGGTTTGAGTAAGAATGGCCCCGTAGGCTTATATGGTTGACTGCATGTTGGTGGAACGGTCTGGGAAGGAATAGAAGGTGTAGCCTTGTTGAAGGAGGTGTGTCACTGGGGGTGGACTTTGAGGTTTCAAAAGCCCACCCTAGCCCTGGCTCCTCACTGTGTCTCCTGCCTATGGATCAGGATATAGCTCTCAGCTGCTGCTCCAGCACCACGCCTGCCTGCCCATGGTGGCCATGGACTCAGTCTTTGAAACTGTAAGCCCCCAATAAACCTCTGTCACAGTGGTTCTCAACCTTCCAACTGCTGCAACCCTTTAATGTATCTCCTCAGATTGTGGTGACCCCCAACTGTAAAATCATTTCACTGCTACTTCATAACTGTAATTTTGCTACTATTATGAATTGTAATGTAAATATCTGATACGCAGGATACGTGATATGCAACCCCTAATGGGGGTCATGACCCACAGGTTGAGAACCACTGCTCCACCTGTCCCTTTGGCCATGGTGTTTTGTCACAGCAATTGAAAAGTAATAGAACAGAGGGTAACATAGAAAAACGTCAGCTTACTCAGTGACAGAGGCGATGAGGACTGGAGAGCAGTCATTCTTCAGGACTGGAGAGCAGACAGAGGCTGAGTTCTGGGTGCATAAAGATTTGGGACAGATGTAGAAGGACAAGAGGAAGTAAGGCCAGAGCCAGATTGATCTTACTATTTAGGGTCTAACTTTGGATTGTCACTGATTTGCATGACTTTGGCTAAATTACCTAATTATTCTTTGTCATGTCACTGTCCTGTGTAACACAGTAATAACCAGTTTGTATGCACCATATTAGTCTACACAATATATAAGAAAATGGTTACATTTCCAACAGCATTGTTAGCATTCTGCTTCTTGCGTTGCCCAACCCCTGCACCCCGGTTTATCAGCTACTTCTGAAGTCCTTCTCCTCTTCTTCCTTATTCAGTTGCAAGGACTCAGTGACCTTAGAGATCTGACAGCGGTACTCTATTTCCAATTCACATGTTAAGTGTTACCTTTGCCCCTGGAGTCTTAACCGTTTCTAGGGCATCCCAAATAATGCCTATTTTTCCTCAAAGAACATAAAACATATACATACCAATACATTTTCAAATTAAAATAGCACTAACTAAACAGACATACTGCTGTCAGAGATGATCTAAAAACTGGTTTGCAGGACAGGAAACTGAGACTAGTCTTTGCTTCTTATCCTATGGAAGCAGTAAATCGGAGTTTCATGACATCAAACAACCATGTAGACACACTGAGGCTTCTAGAACACCAAGGAATTAACATGACTTTGGCTAGCATCGCTGGCCTTGATTAACATCCTCCCATTAACCCTAGAGTCAGGATAACAATTCAGGTACAGTTTGTCACTGAAACATTATTTTTTCTGGCAATGTATAAGCCTGGGGATGATTGCTATTTGTCAGTGAGTGGGTTGGCTTCCCAGTCTGCATCACAATTCTGTAATAAAAACTACACTGCTGGTCCTGGTTCCATTCTTTGTATTGCCTGACCCAACTGTAATCCGGTTTCTGTTGCAACTTTGCCACAAAACCCTTCTCTTTCTATAATCTAATAACCCTTTGTCCCCATTCAGTGCAAACTTTCTGTGCCATGGTCACCTCTATGCTGAAGCATCTTGGTTGTAAAAGCTCCATTTTCCCATGTCCCTGCTGTCCTTCTTTGCTGTCTACTCCTTCTGTGCCCACCCACTGATACTGCAGTTGCCCCAAAGGTTAACTCATTGTCCCCAGTCTCATCTGTCCAAGTATCAGAAATCAAAGGGCAACAATGTGAGGTCAGGCAGGAAACACAAAGGTCAGATAGAACTAACAGGATGTTTGGGGGACTTTGGCAAAAAGAAAACACCTCTCTGTGTGAAGAAATCATTACTTGAAAGGCTTTAAGCCTTATCCTGACCATTTAACCCTTTCATGGACTGGGCTTCACCTACAAGGTGTGTGGTGTGCACTCAGTCCCATCATAACGAAGGATAGTCGTCCCTGACTGCTTGCATTTAGGGCCCTTAAAGATGCTGGATATGATTTACTTTCAATCTGTAAAGAGTGTTTCCCTGGGCCTCATGTCTGTTCATTTAACATCATACGAACTACTTTGTACACAGTGACATCACCCATATCATCTACCTTTTCCAGATAGCACATTTTGTTTCGGTCATTTGTGTCACCTCTGTGCCTGTTGACGGTCTCTCCTATGTGCCATCCACCCTGAGTTGACTATTACTGCTAGACCTTGTATTTGTATATAATTTGAAGGGACCATCAGAGCTCATAGGACAGGAAGAAGTTTCTTTTGTTATTATTTTAAAGATTTATTGATTTTATTATGTATACAGAAAAGGGCACCAGATCTCATTACAGATGGTTGTGAGCCACCATGTGATTGCTGGGAATTGAACTCAGGACCTCTGGAAGAACAGTCAGTGCTCTTAACCTCTGAGCCACCTCTCCAGCCCCAAGAAGTCCCTTTTTCATACAGAGATCGTAGGTTGTTTTTTGGTGGTGCTGTTGATTTGGCTTTAGGTTTCCTTGTTGTTTGAGACAGCACCTCACCATATAGTCAAGGCTGGCCTTGAACTTGTGATCTTCCTGTCTCAGCCTCCTGAGTGTTGGGATTACATGCATGCACTGTCACTCTTACCTTGGAAGTCAGCTCTTTGCATTCCTCCTAAACAGTATTGGAAGACTATTTTCTTGGGTGTAGCAACCACAAATATGTAATTACTTAACATTCTCTCTCACAGAAGTTTAATTTTCTATGGGAAATTTTGCTTAAAAGAAGAATTTGAAGGGAAATCTTACATCTGAAGAAGATTCTTTTTTTCTAGCACACTCAGAGAAAAGAATTAATAATGAGAGAATACATTCTTTGTGTGTTTGTGCATACACATGACAGTGCACATGCAGGTGTGAGAGCATGCACGTGGAGGCCAGGGGTCANTGTTGAGTGTCTTTCTCAATTGCTAGGAACATATGTTCTTGATAAAGTCCCTGCAGTAATGAACAGTGTTTCGGTTCAGTCTCAGGTCTGCTAAAGCTGCTATGAAGACCCCAGAAGAGTTACTCTTGGGACAGAGAGTAACAAGACTTTGCTCTTTCCTATCACGTGTTATCAGCAGGGCCAGTTCAGTCCTCAGGCCAGTGAATGGCTGAGCCAGTAAACGTGCTTGCACCAAACCTGTCAGTCTGAGTTCCATCCCTGGGACTCACAGGATAGAAGGAGAAAATTAAGTGTCTTGTGACCTCTACATCCGTGGCACATGTAATCCCCACCTCCCATAATAAATAAGTTCAGTGTAAAGAGAACTACTGACTTTCATCTAGCAGCAACACTGCCCAGAGTTTAAAAGAAAGGCAGACACAGGCTGTTGGGGCATCAGACAGAAACAAAAGGGCTGAGACACAGAGCCTGGGTTCACCCTTTGCTGGTACTCCCATACTCACTACTCTGTTTTTCCATTTCCACCTACCTGATCCCTTCCGCGTACCATATATTAATGTGCTGTGTCTCCTCCATCAAGTTGTGCCTTAATAAGTTACACCATTTCCATCTTCCCCCAGCTCATTGGCCTGCCCCTTCCCTCCAGCTCACCTCTACCAATGGACACAATTACAGTCATCCTCCATGGTTGGTGTTGCCCGCATTTCGCATTAGACCATGGGGATCATAAGGGCTGGACTCTGTTCTCACTACTGCTGTGTTTATGGGGCTCAGTCCATTGTCTAGCACAAGGGAGCTTATCTAANGCAATGACCTGCTTATCCTCAGGGCCAGATCATTGTCCCAGTAATCCTTTCCCTTTGCAACCTTCCTTACTCTTCATCCTTCAAGAGGCCTTCTCAGTGTCTCTTATCCACATCAACTCCCCTCTTGTAATGAAAACAGTGTTTCAGATTTNTACTTAGTACAAACGTAATTTAGTACTTAANTACCTCCCACACTGGTGATGTTCTTGCCATCTTCAGGTAAAGACGCTGGTGGCTGTCCTCTGCCACTCCTGGGGCATCTGGTGGCTCAGTAAACACTGGCACTCCTTAGAAGCAGATACTTAAATCTAATATCTGCAACTTGCTGTCAAGAGCTCGATCGAGCTTTAAAGATGANGANTGCGGTGTTCAGCTTTCAAATAAATCAGCTTCATTCCAGGAAAGTCTGAGTAAGTGCAGGAAATTAGAGAGCTAGAACAAGCAGCCGCGATCCCAGGAACACGAAATCTTTCGTGGAGCAAAGTCACTTCTTCAGAGGGGTGATAAATCCCACTGACGGGAACGTTCAGGCCCGTCTCTTCCAAAGAGCCCGTCCTCCCCCTGAACAGAACACCCTTCATCCCCCTCTTACCATAACCGAAGAAGAAGCTCTCCAAAGGGGTTCTTAAATATTTGAAGATGACAGCTTCTGGGATCATCTTGTCTATGGTGATTTACCGCAGTCTCTTGTTGGACCGCCGGCCCTAAAACCAAGACTCATGCAGGCACTTGCTCCGCCTCTGCCACGAGGAGATTTAATGACAGTTAAGTTTCAACTTCCTCGGCGGCAGCAGCACGTGACCTCAAACATGAGCAACTGCAGAATGGACTTAGAAAAAGAATGACCGCTCTGCAAGTTTCCATTTGGTAATAGTGATAAATTAATTTTTCTACCATTAGGTAATCTGTGACACGCCAGNTTAACTAAGGTAATATTTTATCAAATTGAAGTTTGTATCAGGGCTCTTCCCAGTGTTNTAAATTTCACTTAAACTAGGCTAATCCAGAAATGAAGTCAGAGGCAGCCCTAATTGAAGAGTCCAGTGATATCCAGCTTTAGAGATAGCCTCAGACAAGAGAAAATATTAGCCCATTGCCTGCTTTTTTAAAAGATTAATTTTTATTTTTATTTATGAATATGTGTGTCTGCCACATTTATGTGGGTACCTGCAGAGGCCAGAAGAGGGTGCAATATCCCTTGGAACTGGGGTTATGAGCCTCCTGATGTGGGTGCTGGGAACAGAACCCAGGTCCTGTGGAAGAACAGCAAGTACTCTTAAGCCCTGAACCACCTCTGCAGGCCCTATCAACTGCTTTTGTAAATAGTTTTAGTGGCACAAAGCCACATAACTTCTTTTACATGCTGTCTAGGGCTGCTCTCAAGCCATAATGCACTGAGTCTTTGCAGGAATGATCTGATATATTTATGATCTGGCCCTTTCCAGTAAAAGCTTGCCAGTCCCTGGCTCCAGGGCTTGGATGATGTCATCAGGATTCTCATGCCATCCATTGACTACAGTCTTTCTCCCACATGACCTTGCTGTTGGTTTTATTCTCTTCTGATATTCCTTCCTGCAAATAGCCTCAGTTGAAAGATCATTTCTTTTCTGGTAACTCTTTGAAAAGCCCTTGAATGTACTCTCAATTGGCAATTTNAATGAGATACTCATCCTTCGATTGATGACCCACAGGGAGGAGGAATTACTCCACATGACTTGGTCCAAGTTACCCTTCTGTCCCTGGTGGGGTTGGGGCCAGCTATATCCAGGACACATGGACAGATAATGATGGAGTGGTCCTCCCAAAGGAAAGATGCTAGCACGGCAAAAAACAGCGTCTCCAGTATGAAACCTCTCCTCTACCTCAAGGTTAGACACATTCTAATCGTGGACAGTTCCCAAGGTTAATGAGACTTGTATGTGATCTCAGAAACCAAGGCAGTCCTAGTAATAACAATGACCTGCTATTGATGAGTTTTGATTCCAGACTACAGTAAGCACTTAATTAGATATTATCTTGTTTATGCTCCAAACAACTATAAATTAGACGTTTTTAATTTCTACTTTACCAATGAAGTAAGTACAAATAAGAAGTTTAATAAAAACTTGCTCTAAGGAAGTGGGGTGCAAAACAATGAGTAACAGTACAGCTTTATTATGGTTATTATTGTTAATATTATTAAAGACAGAAGGAAGCCTTTTGAATCAGACCAACCTAAGATCAAGTTCTGAATCTGCTCTTAACCCTTGGATTCACAGCTAGACAGTAAATTACAGAAGGGAGGGATCATATCNACCTTTAACCCTGCTCTAGACACTATGCCCCCAGGAGGCACACAGTAAACACCTTAACAAATTAATATCAATGACTTAAATCTTCTAAGCCTGAAATTTTAAACGTGAGGTGGTAAAATACATACACTTAACTCAGGAAAGGAATTTATAATACAGCACACACAGACCACTGAGCTTGGTGTTAAGTGTTATTTACTAGCCCTAGTAAGTGTCCAGTAAATAGCAACAGTTGCAACTAATTTTTGACTAGTTACCATACTCTGTAAACTCTGCCTATATCGGTTCATCTGGTGCTCAAACCCGTCTCCACTTTACAGGTGAACGGAGTTTCTATTCTTTTCATTTTGCCACGAATACTGNTGGTGCGTCATGCCCCGCTAACTAGTGAGTNCAACTCTTTCTATTAACTTCCAGGACTCTCGAGGCATTTCATTCAAGTTCTGTGAAATGATGGCTTCTCTTTTTCTTTTCTACATTATTGGAAGAAATAAAAGCATTTTTCTTTAAAGACACAATGAAGACTTTTCTCTAAGGCCTCCTCCTCTTCCCCCATTTCCAGAGAGTGAGGTTAGGAGGTTCTGTTGCCTGGCAGGAGCCTGTAATTCACGGAGAGCCAACAGTGGGAGCCAGCCAGGGCCTGGCCTCTGCAGACCTCCCTGCTCCTGTAGGTCCTTCTTTCCCAGAATTGCCTGCTGCCATCTGCTGGCCATATGATGTTAAGAAGGTCATCACGCTGATATCTACTAAGCGTTTTGTTTTTGTTTTTGTTTTGTTTTTTAATTCTTCAAACTTTTATTGATTCTTTGTGGGTTTCACACCTTGTACCCCTCTCGTCCTCCTACCCCAAATCCACCCTCTGCCTTTGAAACCTCCCTCTCAAAACAAAACAAAAATGTAAAAGAAAAACAGAAAACCAAACAAATTGAAGAAACCAACCGAACAAAAACCAACAAACAAAAGGAGAAGAATCTCATGGTGGAAGCTGTAGTGTGGCCTGGTGTGACATACAGTGTGGCGCCCTTCTTCAGTCCTTTGTCTTCCCTTGCAGCTGTTCACTGCCATGTGTCACTCTTCTTGTCCCATGTCCTGGCGATCCTGCAGTTTGGGATCTGTAGGTTTNATCCACCAAGTTTCTAAATGAGCCTCTTTTCAGCTTTCCAACATCTTCAGGGCATCTGGTGGACAGTGCTAGCAGACAGGCAACAGGAGAATCTCAAGGCAAGGTGCTCAGGCAAGCATGGCAGGGAAGGAGAACCTCACAGCTCAAATTAGGGAAACTCACATCATGAATCATCCTCCTAGCTGACAAACATGTTCGCTTATCCAGAGCCACCTGTTTCTTATCCACCCCCCGTCCCCATCAAGCAGCACCCCAAGATTCTTTCAGCCACACCAACAGCCTGCACAAGCTCTGTTACCATGACAATCATATTACTTAATTTAGGGGGGTAATAGTTTCCTACGGAAAAGTTACAAGAATAGTACAAAGAATTCCCCCACATCCTTCTTCCAGCCAAGCCCACTTAAGTTTTTCCAGTGGACTCAGCAGCTTTTTATATGCGGAGGAGTCAAGCCAGGGTCACACATTTTTCCNCATTTGGAACATTTCTGACTTTTGCTTCTATTCTAGACCTAAGGCTAGGATGTTAACATTGTAAACAATTCCGGGCCATGGTATAGAATGCCTTCAGTCTGTGTCTGTAATGTTGTCTGGCCATTTTGTGCATTACTGACTAAAATGTACAGACATGGGGTCATTTCACTGCATTAACTCTGGTGACACATACTGTATTTCCAATGGTATGGCTTTGGATCACTTTAAAATGATTTTCTGTGTGTATTTGTGAGTACCACTTGCATGNCTGATACCCTTGGAGGTCAGAAGAGGTTGTCAGATCCTCTGGAACTGGAGCTACAGATGGTTGTGAGCCACTGTATCGGTGCTGGGAATTGAATCCTGGGTCATCCGGAAGACCAGTCACTGCTCTGAACCACTGAGCCACACCCCACCCCC
>LZPO01055251.1:122645-140658 GCA_001675575.1 Neotoma lepida
ACTAAAGATTTTTAAAGAGAAATGAGGGCAGGATGAAGTGTTGTACTAGAAATTATATTCTAACAATGATACAGAGAATTCCTGGGGCTGGGAACACTTGACTGTTGGGATCTCTTAGGTGGAATGATGGTGGCCAGAACNGAGGGAGTAGCAGTGAGGNGTGAGAAGAAAGTTGTCTAGGACTTCCATNTTTGCACAGACNCTGATTTATTTAGGATGCTTCGTTGAACGATAGCACAGAAGCTAGATAAACTAGTATTTAGGCCAGTCTCTAGCCGATGTGTTTCTCGCTGCTTTGGTGGTCAGTGGCATGAGGACAGAGGGCAGACTGGGAAATTGTAGTTGTGGGTCAGNGCCAATGAGACAGATGTTGAAAGCATTTTCTTCCATGGCTGCCTGCAGCTGTTTGCATCTCTCGATGTGTCAGGGAACACTCACTTGGTAGCTGAAAAAGAAGAGAAGTATCATGGCAGAGAGAACATTGAAGGAAGCAGGAGGAGTGATGGATAGGAAGATTTCCTTCCTAGTTGGCCCCCTACTGAAAGGAAATCTAAGCAGTTATTTTCTAGGGTGTCTCTATGAGACTTGGATGAGAGGTGAGGGCCAGCTGACAGCTGTTCATAGGAGAAGGTGTGGGTGGGAGCCAAGTGGGAAGNGGTCATGGTAGCTGCTGTGGGTGCCTGGAGCTGGTGGTGTTTCATGTGCCCAGTGATGATTATCCCTTTTTGCAAATATCTGGAGGCAGAAGAAAGATTTCTGGGGGAAATGCTGAATTCCTCTGTGTGTGTGTGCATGAGCAGGAGGTGTTGAATAAAAACATAAAAAGTTGTGCCCTTGTACTTTGGACACTTGTAAATAACACTCAAACACCCACGTTTTNGTCATAGGGTGAAGGCCTGGTTGTTAGAGTAATCTTGTGTCAAAAGAACAAAAGAGAAGGCATTAAACAAACATTTATCTGGCACTGGAGTAGATATTTGTGCTCATTCTCTGGGTCCGCAAGACATCATATCACCATACCTATGTGGCCTGCAATGGCTCCAAATGCCTCAGAGCACCACAGAAGATCTGGATCACTGATGAAACTCCCAGTGGTGTTTTATAAAAACCAGGAAACTTAAGTTTTCTTTTCTTTTTAAGAAACTTTTTAAAACTTAAGTTTTAATAAATTTGATAGGTTGTGTTGTCTTGTAGTAATTTAGGAAAATTTGTAACTTTGTAAAAGACACTACTCAATTGTAGATTGAGATATGAGAAAAACCTGATGTTGAAATATTTGACCATAAATTTCTACTCATGTTGCAGAAGGCCATTTACCATCTTCTGTAGTCAAGAAGTGCATTTCTGATGGCAAATGTACCATATAAGAACCTCCCAAAGTCAGCAGATAGACGTTTCTTTTAGAAAGCTAACTTTATTGTACNTTGAGTACCCTGNGTTTGTGACTACTTTAGAAGAAATATTCTTTGGTGAAAAGATTGGAATCTAGATATTTTGCTGCAAGGAAAAAGAGATCCTCTGTTCTTTGTGGAAGTTGGTACATGCACATTTTTTCTGCTACCTTAAGCACAGCACTGTTTCCTACTAAATGGGAACACTTGTTTTGTTTGACTTTTTCAATAGACCTTCAGCACCATGCCCACCCCACTTGAACCCTCAGCAATCTCCAGGATTTGCAGTTGCCTTGTTTTGGGTGTTCTAGANGGCACTGTGGGCCTGGGAAGAGCCAGAATTTACCTGGCAGGAAGTACTGGAAGATTTGAACCACTCAGGAGCAATCCTTAAAGTNACTGCACAACTGGTATGTTTCAGGTCCCAAAGAAACTCAGGACAAATGGCTACCCATGGTGACTATTAGTATACCAAAGCACATGCTGGCCTCTGGCTCTCAGCATGGCAAGCACCTGTTACAGACTCTCTGTTGGCATTCCAGGTCTTNCCGACTCTTTTCACCCCACCCCTACCCTAAACTTCTCTGGCTCATGGACTTCCCTTCCCCCAGCTTCTCATTCTATAAAACCCTGCCATTTTGGCCATACTCTCTCTTGGTCCTCTCTGCTCCCTCTTTCTTTGCCCCCTCTCTTCCTGGCTCTTGGTCNTCCTCTGGCCCCTCTCTCTTGGTCTCCTTTGTCCACANTCTCTTGTCTTCCTCCCTCATTCTGCCACTCTCTCTCCTCTCATGACCTGGTTCAGTCTACTGGACATGTTTAGTCCANTGCTTTCTCTCCCTGCTCTGGACTCTTCCAGGTGCCACTGGCTATACTCTCCCTCATATCTACANTAAAGACCTCCTCAACCATACCTTTGGAGTGGTATACATTTTATACATCTTTATACATCTGGTGAATAAATCTCACTTTATACATCTTGTGCTGAAACTCCCCACTTTATCCAATACATAAGTGTTCCTTGCAGTTTATGGGACTGAATTCCATAGTCACCTACAATGGCAGTAGATTTTTGTTAGCTGCCTTCCATTCCTGTGTCACTTTCTTATTTTTTTTCCAGGAGTCTCTGGACATCAAAAATAAGTTAGTATTCTTAAATTCCTGTCTTAGGATTTACTTCCAGGGAAGTCAAACTAATATTGGTCCATTTGCTCAAGATGGCGATCACCTGCTATCTCACGTTTGGTTAAAAGCTGGTAGAGTGGCAAAGCACAATGTCCAAACTATTGAGAAGACAATTCTTGATAAATAGATGGCATATGTCAAATTCAAATCATTATGAGAGAATTAGAAAATGACAAAGCCGACCCAATGTGTATAGTTGGTGGGTAAAGGAACTGTTGAGGCAAGATCAGTAAATCAGATGAAAAACTGGTTAAAATCTCCAAGGTTAGAGCATCATTGCTGTGGTTTGGATCGAATGTACCACAGAGGTACATGGAAGGCTTGGTTTCTGCTCCAGGTGCTATTGGGAAGTNATGGCTGGAGTGGGAGGTTGCATTGGGTACTTTTCTCATTGCCTTGGCCAAACCCTTGATGGGAAGCACCTTAGGAGAGGAATGGTTTTATCTGGCTCACAGTTTGAGGGGATGTGGTCCATCCTGGTGGGGATTGCACGGTGATAGGTACAGGAGGCAGCTGATCACATGTGTCTACCATCAGGAAGCAGAGATGAACTCTGACCTGAACCTCTCTTTGTTGTTGTTCAGTCTGGGATGGCAGCCCATAGGACCGTACTGCCCAAATCGAGGGTAAGATGTCTCTACTTGGTTAAACCTTTGTGAAAACAGCCCCACATATACACACAGAGATGCTTTTCTTGATTTACTCCAGATTCAGAGAAGCTGACTAAATTAACCATCAGAGAGGTCTTCGTCACTGGGAGTGTGCCCTAAAGTGGGGTAGTGGGACCCCCCTTTCCTCTTCTTCCCTCTGCTTCCTAGCCACAGTAGAAGATGGAGATGTGCTCCCTCCTACAGTCCCCAATGCAAAGGACCATCCAATCATTGATAGAAACCTATAGAACTTTACTCTTTTAAAAGCTGATCATCTCAGGTTGTTTGTTATAGTAATGGAAAGCGGACAAACACAACCAATTTTTATTATATTATGGCTTACAGGAATAAAAACAATCACATAAACTCAAACTTTATAGACTTAGAAAAGATCTGGGCCTCTGATAATTAGAAGTCATACATCAAATAATGTTAAACACTAAAGAGAACTTTGGGAAGCAAAGGAAAAGGAAAAGGAACACAGACGTTACATCANTGGTCCCTTTGGGAAGAAAAGGAAAAGGAACACAGATGTTACATCAGTGGTCCCTTTGGGAAGAAAAGGAAAAGGAACACAGACTTTACATCAGTGGTCCCTGGGAACTGTTCCCTTTTGGTTTCATTCTCAGAAATTTGAGTGGCCCTCTTTAGGACTCTAGTATCTTTCTCCCTCTCATCAAATTGCGATCAATGGTGTTAAGGGATGGAAAAGAGCATCTCTTCCTTCCTCTTGTGCTGAGTTAATGAGCGTGAAGGACTGTCTCGTTATTAACTAATAAAGCCTATCTGCTGCTGCCATGTCTTGTTAAGCGCACAATTTGACAAGTCAGGACTGTAAGTGAGAAGCACCCCCACTCTCTAACACAGCTATATGGAGCGAGATGACATTGGGTATTATCGGGAATTAAGACAGGCGGTTTAAGAGATGGTCTCAAAGCACAAGTTCAAATAACCCCTTCCTCCCTACGCTCTTCGGAAGACCAGCAAGCCCCGAAAGCAGGCAGTGGAAGGGAGCATTGTCTCCTTGTAAATGGAATGACCTGATTTTTATCTCTAGTTGGATTCCAGGAGGAAGCATGATGTCATTCCAGCCCCTGGCCAGAAGCCTTCTTGCCTAATGAGCACTTTGAGCTGGCAGGCAGCTGAGGGAGCCTTTGTTTACTATGCTCAGAAGCTGGGGTCAAAGATTCTCTTAGGCTCTTAGGAACAAAGGCACAGGCTTGCAAAAGGACTCATGTCTGTAAGTATAATGTAAGATAATGATAGACAGACAGGCCAGCCAGCTTCCCAAGGGTTCCACAGCTAAGAGAGAGGAGCAGAGACACCATGACCAGACATTAATATGGTGGTTAAGCTATCCTTTTCTGACCCCAAGCGAGGGCTGAATTTCAGCCAGGTTTCCTGTGGCAGGTGTGTGTCACTCTTCCAGCCCACAGCTCTCACGGACTCCTGCCCACTCCTCCAGCGTTCCTCAGCTGTTGGAACAGTTGNTNATGGGTCTGGAAGGACTCCACCTACTAGCAGCTGTTGAGNTGTATCCTGAGGGTAGAAACAGATGTCTAGAATACTGGTTACTAGCCACGGAGGTCAATACCAGGAACATAGCACTGGGAGCTGATGTCAACCCAGGGTGCAGAGCAAGTCAGATTTCAGGCAGAAGATGGAGTGTTGAAGAAAACAAAGAGANTTCTAGTCTCCTTTTGAAAGGGTGTAAAATCTCTGATGAATTTTCCTTTTAAAGAATCATCTTTGTATCTNGCATCCAGTGAGCTGCATATGGTTAAAGAGTACAGTGTGAGAAGTTCTGATGCATACATTTGTGAAGAATTCCTCACCAGAATGATGTGTGATACATGCTCATGAGTCATAACAATTTGTGCCACTCTAGTGGGGAGATGGCTAATGGGGGAGTCATGCATGTGCATATGGAAATCTTTGGGCCGTCTTGGTTTTTATGGGATCCTAAACTGTCCTAAATATAGAGCCTTTTTTTCTTAAGGGCTAATAAAAACATGGTATTAACTCAGGATTACTGCTCTCTGAAGCTTCCTTTTGATGCTTTGTAATCCCTAGCATAAGTGCATGGCCAATGCTGAACACACACCTCTTCCCATCCCAGGTGATGCCATCAATGCACAGCACTGCTCATCCCAAAGAGAAGAAGAGACATTTTTCTTGAGCCAAACATGAATTCCATGGCCTGGAAACACAGATTCAGGTTGCCACAAAAGATGTGTTCCACTGTGGAAGCAGTCACATGATATTTTATTAGTTACAAAATACAGAAAGTCATTAATTGAGGAATTTACCAAATATGTTGCTGGTGATCACAGGCAGGCAGATTGCAGTGAAACAGGGAATATGCTGTTGTAGGTTTTAGATGCTGTCTGAGGCATTTGTTGCATGTGGATTGCTGGGAGTCTGCTAAGAATACATTTTATTTGTTTGTAAATATTTGTCTATCTTTTATGTGCATGAATATTTGCCTGCATGCATGTTTGTATGCATGTATTTATGTGTATCACCTNCATGCCTGGTGCCCATGGAGGCCAGAATGGGGCAGGCACTGAATACCCCTGGAACTGGAATTACAGGTGATTATGAACCACACTTGGGTGATGGGAACTGACCTGGGTTCCTCCAGGAGAGCAGTAAATGCTCTTAATCACTGAGCTATCTCTCCAGCCCCACATGAATGCATTTCAAGTCTTATACCTGATAGCTAAAGGATGTTAGGTTGGACAAGGGAAGGCAATTAATGCCAATGAAGGGGACTAGAATCACCTAGGGTAACTTGGTTTTGGATCTGCAAGTAACCCTTTTAAAATTTCATTTTTTTATATCTTNTGCATGTGCATTTGTGTGAGAACATATGTGCCATGGTGCATGGATGGAGGTCAGAAGACAACTTGTAGGGGTCAGTTCTCTTTTTTAACCATGTGGATGCCAAGGACTGAACTCAGGTCTTCAGGCTTGAGGGCAGGTGCCTTTACCCACTGAGCCATCTTGCCTGCCCTGTGCAAGCAGCTNTTGAGGATCATGGAGTGTTAATCCATCATTCAGACTTGGAGAATCTTCAACGTGGGTATAGTCTTTCCCCAGGAAGTTTAGCTTATAATTCCTCATGTCTAAGTCTTATATGTATGTAGGCAGAGTCCAAATGCTTTACCCTATGGTACCAGAGAGGCTCATTTCAAGGCTGATGAAGACAGAGCTGACCAAGCAGAAGAGCAGTCCTCAGGAATGAGAAATTGCTTGTTCAAACCATCAAGGGAGAAGTCCCTGGGTCATGTCACCATCCTCAGGCACCTCGGTCAAGTCTGTTGTGGAATATTACTTTAACTGTGTAAAGGTGTGTTGCATTTGTTTATGCTGCATTTGTTTGATTATGTAAAGATGTGTTGCTGTTTCACCTTGCCTGCCTTGCACCTGACTGGTCTAATAAAAAGCTGAACAGCCAATAGCTATGCAAGTGAGGGATAGGTAGGGCTGGCGGGCAGATAGAATAAGTAGGAGGGGAAATCTAGGCTTGAGAGAGGAAAATAGAGAGAACAAGGAAGAGAGAATGAGAGAGAAAGAAAGGGAGATGTCCAGGGCCAGCCAGCCAGGCAGTCTCCAGACAAACAGACATGGAGTATGACATACAGAATGAAAGAAAGGTAAAAAGCATAGGCAAAACATAGATGAAGAGAAACAGATTAAAAAGGTTATAAGAACTAGTGGGACAACATAAACTAAGGCCAAGCATTCATAACTAATAATAAGTCATGATTTGGGAGCTGGTTGGTGGCCAGAAGCAAGTCTGCTACACAGGTCTAAATTGTTTCTCTATTCCTACCCTCTAACAGAAACAGTAGTAGTATATGCTATATAGTAGGAGTATTACGCTTAAAATTATCAAGAACGCAGTATGACCTAAGAAAAGGCAAAAGATGAGGAAAGTGGGCTCCCTAACCACTTAAGAAATTCTGTGTGTGATAACATGCTTCTTGGCCAGACTGACTATGTTTCTCCTAGTGTCCACCGTCTTTGTACTCTATGAACTATTTTATTTGTGTTTAGAGTATTGAAAACCACTCAGTGTTGTTTTAATTTTACATTTTCTTTTGGCAAGTTTGCTCCATAGCTACCACCTAATATGGAGGGACTGGCTCTCTAATTTTAAGAAAGATTAGTTTTTAATAGCTAAGCTATTTTAACTCTTACTTATGACCATTAATTTCATTTGGCCTATAGTATTTGTATCAAATCAGATTTCAGTCTGGAGAAACAAAGTCACATTATGGAAGAATTTGGAAAGTTGCATTGTAGAAGAAATCAAGTATTAATACAGTGTCATTTTAAATTCTTTCCCAACAAAACTGTCTTCTCCCCACATACCGAATGTTATTCATGGCTGAGAGGGTCACAAAAAGTCAGACTTATGAGAAATCAAGATTCCACAGATGGAGCGTGTAGGCAACAAAGTTGCAACTCTGTGGGCTCTGAGGGCCGGGGCTGCAAAGAGTCAGACCAGCCCTGGAGGGCGAGGTATCCCAGACACCTTGAACTGCTTAAAACAGCTATGCCCTGTGGGTGTCCCGGACACCTTGAGCTGCTTGGAACAGCTCTGATGGCTGGAGCTGCAAAGAGTCAGCCCAGCCCTGGAAGGGAAGTTATTCTGACTGTTCGGGAGAGTCAGGCCTGGAACTGCTTCAGCAGGGAAGGGTATCCTGACTGTTCGGGAGTGTCAAGCTATACCTGGTGTGGTGGGGGATGGTCTCCCCACAGGATATAGCAATCCTGCTTCTCTCCTGGAAAGCTGCTACAGCTGAGCTTTGCTCANCCCCCACTTAAGGGGGCTTCCTAGCAGAGCTCTGCTTCTCCGGCTATAGATATTACTCAGCTCTCCTTAGCTCAGTCCACTGTGGGACGTCCCAGCAAAGATCTTCTGTTCAGCTCCTCTTTGCTCAATCCACTGTGGGATGTCTCAGCAAAGATCTTCTGTGTGCCAGCGAATGAAGGTCTTCACACCCAATACCTTTTGAGAAAGAGATTTATTTGGGAAGAAGGAGTCCAGGAGAGGAACTGCCTCTACCAGGGTGGAGAAAACAGCTCACAACTGCCCAGGCAGGGCAGTTTATATAGGATGGCCTGGGGACGAAGTCAACAGGGATTGGCTAGTTTTTTTCCTGTCCTGGGATTGGTCAGTTTTGTGGCCTAGGGGCAAAGATGGCCCTGATGTGAGAGCCCAACTGTGTTTCTTTCACTGGCCTTTTTTGGCTTTTGGTCACTAATTCTAAGGCCAGGGCACATATCTTTCACTGACTCTGACTCTAGGGACCAAGAGTGTTACTATGGTACTGGTTTCAGAGTCAGGGCATGTTTCCTTGGTTCTGGGTTTGAGGATAAAGTGTTCATTTCTCTGGCTCAGGTCCCAAACCCAGGCTGTGTTTCTTTCCCTGGTCTGAGCTCCAGGGTGACGGTGGGTTTCTTTAGCCAGCCCATTTTCCCTACAGAGCGTGGGGGTGGGTACACGTATGCCGCCACGCTGGTGTGGGATCCAAGGACAGCCTTGAGTGTGCCAATCCTCACCTTCCACCTTGTTGTTTGTCACACTACACAGGGCGGGCCAGCCAGCTCTCAAGCATTTGGGGATTCTCCTGCCTCCACTTCCCGTCTTACCACAGGAACACCAGGGCTAGAGACACACATTTCTGCTCCTGGCTTTTACGTGGGTTCTAGGGGTTCAAGTTAAGGTCCTTAACTTACCTAGCAAGTGAATAAACGAATTATAGATTGAGAGGTCTCCCCAGGCACTAGATTCCAGAGATGTGCGTGTGTGTACAAAAGCAGAATTTTAATTTTCATAATCAGAAGGGAAACAGGACTTTGAAAGTCACAGCTACTTTGTAATATTCCCCCCACTTACTTCTCATTGGCAAAAACAGTGTTGAGTATTTTTTTAAATTCAAGATAACTGTACTTTGGGATACCTTGAAGACACATTTAGTCAGTAAACATGGGCTTTTAAGTTGCAGTCTCTTAGGGTGTGATTTCCATCCTTTTGTAGTAACACTATATCTGCATGTCCTGTTTTTGAACATGAAGCCTTTTCAAATTAAGATAGGCCTTAAAAATTATTTTTAGCAAATGCAGGCTGTGTTAAAATTCCTAATCCATATCTATACCACCAGAGAGGTCTCTTTTGGCCCTTGCATATGACCGATTACCCGACATTTTAAATTACATTTGTTAGTTAATTTATTTTGTATATGGGGCATACATATGCCGTGGGGCCAGAGGACAACTTGCAGGAGTTCTCTTCTTCCACCATGTGGGTCCCAGGGACCCAACCCAGGTTGTCAGGCTTGCTGGCAAGCATCTTTTCCCACTGAGCTATCTCACCAGCCCCACTTCACCAATTTTGATTTTAAAAAGACCAAATAANAAAATAAAGCAGAACAATAATAACAAAACCCACCGGGAATGTTATTGTCACTGGAGACAGTTTTTATACAGTTTGGATTAAAGAAGTCAATTCCCAACATTTGGGTATCCCTAACAAGAGTCATCAAAGTCAAAGCTGCTTCAAAGTAGGCAGAGGTTTGAAGATACTACAGGGCTTCCCAGAGCCTTGTAGGCCTTATGCCAGTATTTACATCTTAACACTTATATTATCAGCAGTAGTAAAATAATCCAACTGGTTAGATATAGTTGGTATTCTTGACTTTTTCTCAAGAGAAAGAAGATGTATTATTTTTGGCTCTACAAGTTTGCATCTGAAATGTAATTCTCCCTTCCCCCACGAGGAGAATTGAGGGGCTGGAAAGATGGTTCAGAGTTAAGAGTGTAAATTGTCCTTGTAGAGGTGTCGAGATCCATTCCTAGCACCCACATAAGATAGCCCGTAACTCCAGTTCCAGGGGACCCAACACCTTCTTCTGACCTCAACGGACACTGTACTGAAATGCACAAACCCACATTCACACACACACACACACATTAAAACTAAATATTAAATCTTTTTAAAAAGAAGATTTAAGTAGAGTTCTGATAGTCTATCATCTGGAATTTTCCTTTATCCAAATTCTATTGAATAAGAAAAATTTGGGTTTTTTTTGTTGTGTTGATGTTTGTTTTTTTAATGAGGGTCATGAAAAATTTNAATCTTCTGAAGCATGAAGACCAGGATTAAATAGCGTAGGAGACGGAAGGAGTCATAGGAAAGCATGGTTGAGGAGAGGACACACTGTCAGCAACCTTGCTTTAGCCTCACGGAAGCCAAGATCAGCATTAGTTTTTATCAATTTGAAAAATATACCAAAGCAAATCACAAATATTTTAGACAAATTTCAAAAGACCAAGATATAAAAGGATTTAAAAAATATAAAAGAGTGAGAGTTTAAATGTCAGAGGGATTTTGAGTCCAGTGACTTGGGTCACTCAGCGCTGANGCAGGTGACAATGAGGATCTTCCACCTTTTCTGAAGCCTGCACGGATATGTTTTCTGAAGAAGATGGCACAAGTTTGAGATAAGAAACACAAATCCAAGAGTTTATCTTCTGAAGCTGTACAGCAAAGGAGGTGGTTAGAAGTGCCCCACAGGGTCCCTTTGATGTGGTGTCTGTTAAAGTTGATGAAGTCACCTGGTTCTCTCTCACTCACTTTGTTCTTCAGCTCTCAGAGCTCACTGTGGAAAAGCTCTGTAGCCATTTTTGTTTTCCGTTATTTTAAAAATCCTTTGTATTAGTGAAAANGGTCTCCTTTTAGCAAGATGTCCCATACAGTCCTTTCTCTATTCTTATAGAATCTAGTAATTATTTCAAAAGGAGTGTGATGCTTTACAGAAAGGACAGATCTTAAATTTAGAAGAACTAATGGTCAAGCTTTGGTTAATTTTGANAATTAATTTCTAAAGTGTTCCCTCAGTTAATCCAGATGATTGGAGGGTGGCAGGCNTGGTGAAATGTTAAGGTGTAGACTTAAATATTAGTCAACTAAAGTGAGTTTTACAATCACTATGTAATTCAGTAATCTTCTAACCGCCCCCTTCCAAGCTGTTTCCTGAGTAGAACTGAACAGCGAGATTAAGAAAATGTGGTAGACAGTGAGGGAACAGTTCATGGGAGAGGTGATATGTGATGCCCAGGCTGGTGTTCACTAGAAGGTTAAAAAAGAACCATCTTTTAGCAGAGACCTCAGGATCAGTATAGAGATTCAGAGGCTGATCCTCATGTTGGGTCATGAGCTTTATGAGGTAGGAAAGGTTCTAATGGGCTTATGATTTTTGACTATCATGAAAATTGGAAATTGGGTTTAAAAGCAAATGNGGCAAGATTTGTATGAAGTTAGAGTTCCTATGAAAAAAGTTGATAGAAAGCTAAATGTTGGGCTTGTAGGTCTCATGAAGGCTTTAAAGAATGAAAGGCTGCTCATCAAAGGTGTAGACTATTGTGCCATCTACTGTGGAGAAAGAAGATTTTTGGAGTGGGAACCATGCCAGCTNCTTCTCTAAAGTGATGGCCAAAGCTGCCTGCAATTGAGGACCATAGAACCACCAGAAGCCACATGCTGAAATATATACTTCTTGCTCCTGTATTAGCTGGGCTTGGGTTGATGCTGGAGCCTGGTGTGCTTGGCCCCTGACAGCCTCTAGGAACAGCAGGAGCAATGATCAGCAGATGAACACAGAGATATTATTGCATAAGGAAAGGATTAAGCATGTATTAGGAGTGAGCAGTTATTNCACACCCCCACAGTGTACTAGTCACATTTCTACTATGGGAGTAGAGATGTTCTTCCAACTCCTGGTCCTTCAGTAGCCACTTGTGGTGAATTGAAGGCAGAGGTCAGCTGCAGCCCTGACCCAGAGTCTGTCTAACTCAGGAAGCCAGAGGTGTGTGGTAGACAGAGATTCAGTGATGGAAACCACATTCCCCCTTAGCTCCAGGCTGACAAAGCAGCAGGAGCCACACTGCTAATTTGTGTGTGTGTGTGTGTGTGTGTGTGTGTGTGTGTGTGTGTGAGAGAGAGAGAGAGAGAGAGAGAGATGTGTGGGAGTGTCACAGCAGTGTTCCAGGATGGGTGCAACAGTTCATAGAGAATGACTTGTGGGACAAAAGTTAAATAATGGGTGCTTCCCATCCACATGGCTGAGCCAACATTGCTATTTTCAGGCAACAAATGGATATTTGGGATGGGATATTTTCATGCTGTATTGGAAACTGCTCTTTTCCTTAGTATCGTTTTAGCCAAATTCTTAGCCAATTAGCATTTTCTTGGAATGCTTGGTGGTAGGTCTGTCTTCCATCAAAGGTTTCATTACATAGATGATATATTAAACTTTGAGTGCCTTCCATATTTGGAAAGGCATCTGAGATATGGGAAAGCACACCTAAAGAATGTGGATGGAAAATGAGTCTGAATAGAGCCAGCCATAGCTGTGAATTCTGGGAGTTTTATGCTTGAGGAAGGCACAGATCATACCTAACAAGATAAAAGTCTTACAAGAGCCTATGCCTATAAATGTAAAAACATCAGTTAAGGAGTGTGCTTGCTAGTCTTATGTCAACTTCAGACACAGACTAGAGTTATCTGAAAGGAGGGAACCTCAATTGAGATAATGCCTCCATAAGGCATATTTCTTAATTAGTGATTGATAGAGGAGGGCCCAGCCCATTGNGGGTGGTGCCATCCCTGGGCTGGTAGGGTCCTGGGTTCTGTAAGAAAGCAGGCTGAGCAAGCCATGGGAAGAAAGCCAGTAAGCAACACTCCTCCATTGGTCTCTGCATCAGCTCCTGTCTCCAGGTTCTTGCCCTCTTTGAGTTCCTGTCCTGACTTTGATGATGAACAGCAATATAAGTGTAAGCCAAATAAACCCTTTCCTCNCCAACTTGCTTTGGGTCATGGTGCTTCATCATAGCAATAGTAACCCTAACTAAGACAAGGAGTTTAGGCACAGAAGGCACATTTTATATGTAGGAAAAAGCATGCACAGAAGTCATAAGTTATTAAATAAAATCCCAGTGCCAGGGGTGAGTTACCTCCCTACCAACTGGTAAGTTGTTGACCAAGAAGGCTCCTGAAGTCCTACAAACCATAAAGGCTATTGCTACTATTGTACACAAATTAGAGCTAGATGGTAAAGTCCCATTGCCAAAGACATTGTACTCTGTAGTTGCAGGATATGGAGAAATCAAGCTGGGACTGAGCTGGAAGNTCCCTCCCTAGTAACAAGCTTTAATAGTACTGGAAGGTTCTATGTAGTCTGTTGGAAAAGAGTTGTCACCAAAAGTCCTGCTCAGTTGTAGATCCTGCACACTACACTATCAACATGCCAGGTAAGCTGTGCCCACCAGTGCAATAGTAACAGTATTGTTATGGGTGCAACCAACTGACTTCTGATCAAATTTAAGGCCAGCTGCACAGGAGGAGTCCATGTTTGTTACTGTGAGACAAAACCTTGTAGCTGGGAAGATCATGCTACTGATGTTGTTTTGTTAAATAGATACAGTGTGTCTACAAGAACGCCCTTTAAACATTTAAGCTTATGCTCATATATAATTGCTGCATTTGGCCTTGGTCGGGAGGCTTCTTTTGTAGTGGGGATAAAGTTACTGTGGCAACTCAGGGTGTCAAAACGCTGAGAATGGGAGAAAATAATTAAACATCAGTGTCATTCCCTCCAAGACTCTGAGAACATCAAGGAAGAGAGATTGGAAAGAATGTAAAGGCTGGAAGATGTTGAGTGTTGTTGAGCTTTTCCTTCAGGTATGATGCCTCCATTGTCATCTTCAGCTCAGCACAGCTCTGATTATCCACATAAACATATGATACCCTCACAGGTTCAGGTCCACTAACATTCCCTATGAAGGTGGGGTAGGGGCTTACTAGCAGTGTACTAGGCAGTGTGTGAAGCAATTCATGAGGCCACTCTCAGTCCCTAGGATGTATAGTCCTTAATAATTGTTGGGTTTGGAGGACACGCTCTTTGGAGGTATCNTTGTCCATAAGTTTCTCATGCCCTTGTAAATAACCCCTTACCCATGAGCCTATAACTAACCCCAGTTACATTCATGGATTTGCCAAGGTAGACTTGGGTGCAATCATTACTGTGGTCTGTCATTGGTGACAAATCTGAGGTGAGATGTTTGATCAATATTTTTCAGGAAAAGTAACTTGACAGCAGCTTTCTGGAATGGTTATTAGCAGATATTCTATGAAAACTGAGGAAAAAAAGGAAAAAGTGATACTTCCCTGAGAGTAAAGAATAAATGATTCTTCCCTAAAAAGATTGGTTATAAAAATCAGAGTCTATGATCAGGTGCAGCCTGGTTGGTAACCTTTAGAGAGAAGATGGTGAGAAGTGTGGCATGGATATAGCCTTCTGCCAGGCCCTCGCTGGGTAATCAAGACAAAGATACAGAAGCTCAGTTCTTGCCCTCAGGGAGTTCCTGATTTAGTGGGTTATTATTTATTGAGAATTATTCTCCAAGTTAAAAATACAGCATGTGGGACTGATAGGGAATGAAGTGGTCCTCTGTAGCCATCAGCTTCCCAGGCACCATTTTAGGCATATGAATATTAGTTTGTTGTTTTCTACTGAGACAAATGGCATGCTTGGTGGTCAGTAGCTCTCTTTACAATAGTAGAGATCTGGCCGGGCGATGGTGGCGCACGCCTTTAATCCCAGCACTCGGGAGGCAGAGGCAGGCGGATCTCTGTGAGTTCGAGGCCAGCCTGGGCTACCGAGTGAGTTCCAGGAAAAAGGCGCAAAGCTACACAGAGAAACCCTGTCTCGAAAAAACAAAACAAAACAAAAACCAAACAAACAAAACAAAAAAAAACAATAGTAGAGATCTGGAGAGTGAGTGTCTTCCATGTCTGGATCAGGCGAGGAGGATTGCCTTTGAGGTGGGGCCTTTTCTATATTAAAGAGAAAACCTGACTTACAACCTAATGGCCAGATCAAACATAAAGGGGGGAAAACATGGCCAAGGACACAATGGGAACTACAACTTAATAGTGTATACATTTCATAGACTCGCAAAGCCTGACCCCTAGAGGCAGCTGCCTGCAAACCTGCTGGGGGAGATAGTCTAGGTGTGAGGCAGATTTCAAGTACTCAGATGGAAACCGCACGGGCTGCTTCTAACTAGTTTTCAGGCACCCGGCTTCCACTGTTAGATTCAAAATCAGCCAGTCTTGGCCTTTCAGTAACTAATATTGACACATGATATGCTGGTAACTAAAATCAAGTTAAAGATGAAGGAGTGACAGCAGCTTTAAGTTGGCCACTGAACTACAGGGTACACAGACGACAGAAACACAATGAGCTATTCCTTGGCTAACAAGGTATAAGGCAGATGGACACAATCAATGCAGTTATGTGTCAGTCCTGCCTACTGTGTGTGTTTCCTGTGTTCTAGGCCACTCAGAGTAGCTCGCAGCCAACTACAAGGGGAAACTAAATGATATTAAAGTTAAACAGTTCCTCCTTCGTTGACCCAAAGGGTGGAGGACTGCCTTTGTGTTTAAGGTCATTCTCTGAGGACCATTTTGTGCTATTGCTAATAAAAGCTACAAGGGAAAAAAAGGTTTGGGGTACCTGGTTCATTCTGTTTTCCAGGGTGCCTGGCTTGTCTCTCTACAGTGAATCTTTTTCCTTTTACTCTATTAAAAGGATGCCTTTCCCCTCTTCATCTCCTTTTCCTCAACTCCTTACTTCCCAGATGCNCACAGCCTTCTCACTCTCTAACCCCAGTAACTTGTCCTCTGGATCTAGTCTGTGTCTTTTTCTGTTTTGTTTTCAGTGTTTCGAGACAGGGTTTCTCTGTGTAACAGCCCTAGCTGTCCTAGAACTAACTTTGTAGACCAAGCTGGCCTCTAACTCACAGAGATCCTCCTGCCTCTGCCTCTTGAATGCTGAGATTAAAGGTGTGTGCCACCACACCTGGCCTGGGCACCTCTTTAGATCCTTTTATGGATGCGACCAAGAATGCGCAAAGCAGACTTTGCACCCCCGGTTATGGGAAGATTAAGGCACAGTTAACTGTTTCTATTTGTAGTTTAATTCTAATTACACTTAGAAGAAAACTGATGTTATGGGGAACACAAGGAAAACAATCACGTTCTTAGGTGACAAAATTTGGGAGGCCTAACTAAAAGATTGGATGTCTCAATCAATAACAAGTGTTCACAGACCAGAGTCAGTTCATTGCAAACTGTACCTTAGCTTAGTCTTAAAATAATTCACTAGTACTAGGGAGGCAGAGGCAGGTGGATCTCTGTGAGTTCAAGGCTAGCATGGCCTACAAAGCAAGTTCAGGACAGCCAGGGCTACATAGAGAAACCCTGTCTCAAAAAACTAAATAATAATAATAATAATAATAATAATAATAATAATATGTTGTGTGATATTTTGATTGTGTTCTGATAAATAAAGCTTGCTTGGAGTCAGAGGACGGAGTTAGCCACTAGCTGACCAAAATCAAGCACAGAGGTGATGGAAGACTGAGGAAGACTGAGATAGGAGAGGAAGTAGAAAGGTGGGGTGGAAAGGGATCTGGCTCTCGGTTTGGAGGAAGGAACAGAGCAGGTAGGAAGGACTGGTGGCTTCTCTGCTTCTATGATCTTTCAAGCTCTTACCCCAATATCTGACTCCTGAATTTTTATTGATAAAGAATAATTAGAGTAACACAATAATAATAATAATAATAATTCATTAGATTTGCATGTATTAAATCAACTTCTGACTTAGTTTACATTGAAAAATAAGTAGGGTTGTTTCAGTCCACATCATAGACTCAATTTGAACCAAGAGCATAATGTGGTGGCTGCCAACATGAATCCAACCCCAAAATGAGTGACTAGACATTGCTCACTATAAAAGCAACATCTTTTTTGGGTGGGAGGAGAAACTGGGAGGAGAGGAGGAAGGGGAAACTGCAACCGGGATGTAAAATAAATATTTTGTTTAAGTAAAGACTGTTCTGTTTGTTTAGACAGGGTTTCTCTGTGCAAAGCCTTAGCTGTTCTGGAACGCACTTTGTAGACCAGGCTGGCCTTGAACTCAGAACTCAGAGATTTGCCTGCCTTTGCCTCCTGAGTGCTGGGATAAAAGGCATGTGCCGCCATGCCCGTCTAAAAATAAGGCTTTTACAAGAATGATAGGTTAAGACATTTGGACCTTGGTATTATGACTCCTAATATAGGGCTCTTCTCACCACAACATCCATTTTCCAGCCCACTGTATATATTTTGTGTTTACTTATTCATTCGTTTTATTTGCTGAACATAAATGTTGTGTTATACCAACTATATCTCAGGAGCCATTCTAGGGAAAGAGCACAAAGAAATGATTTTATTTTAGACACTAACAGGGCAAGATGGGAAAGCAGGTGACAGGACCTGGTGGCAATTGCTTTAATTACCACAGAATGGATGGTTTGTATGATACTGTGGAAGCAGGTAGGAAGACATACTCAGTGTGGTGCTGACTAAAGAGTGGACTTTTGGGGCTGGAGAGATGGCTCCGTGGTTAAGAGCACTGGTTGCTTTTCCAGAGGTGCTGAGTTCAATTCCCAGCACCCACATGGTGGCTCACAATCATTTAAAATGGTATCCAATGCCCTCTTCCAGCATACAGATGGACATGCAGACTCTTATACATAAATAAATAAATCTTTTTATTTATTTATTTATTATATATATAGAAGAGGGCACCAGATCTCATTACAGATGGTTGTGAGCCACCATGTGGTTGCTGGGAATTGAACTCAGGACCTCTGGAAGAACAGTCAGTGCTC
>LZPO01055251.1:149468-170401 GCA_001675575.1 Neotoma lepida
TTCTCTCTTCCTCCAAGGTGCACAGTCAGCACCATTCTTGTTGCATAGGAAAGAAGGTGATCTACATGGTGGATGATAGGGTGTTAGGGCTTAGTTCTTCCCTGGAACTCTAGCTAATTTATTCAATACATTTATTGAGTGACTCATATAACAGGTACTCTTACAGGTATTGGTTATACTGTAATGTGCATGTGAAGTCATGCTTTAATAGAACTTACATTCTAATGTAGAATCCAGTATACATTTTTTNAAAAAGCTCTATCNATAGATATTGAAGAAAAGACGGGACAAACCTTACAGAAGGGGAAGCTAACGTGATTTTGGAGGAAAGCCTAAAAATTCAGNCTGTTCTCAGTTCTACCATGGACCCTCACCATNCTTAAGTACGGCTCTCTGTCTNCTGGGGCCATGGTCAGGGAGTGCTTCAGAATAGGTAGTCTTGAAGTCATTACCTAGGGAGATACTAGGAATTTGGTGATAGGGATCTCGACCTTTTGGAAGGATGGACTCACCTACAGGCTATGATCTGGGGCACCTGAAGGGGTCCTTTGTTCTGCAGACTCTTTCCTGAGAGCATCTGAGTCACTTCACATGCCACCCCTACCCACTGCTTAAGCTCGAGGCTTGTTTCCAAACTTTCTATTCACAGACCATTGACTTCCGCCCCACAGCTCTTCTAAGCCAAAAGAAATTTCTACCAGTTGTGTTTATTAAGTAGGTGAATCCAAATAACTTAATAGTAGTCATTTGTACACAGCCTGACAGATGCCTCTGTGTTTCCCTTGGAATTTTAAAACTACCCCAAAGCANCCCTGTGAGTTCACTATCAAATGCTTAGCATGTGCTCATCCTCANGGGCTTGAGGCATAGAAAGTGCTATTACAATACAAATGGTCCTTAACAGAGACAACTTATCATCAGCCCNGAATGCCAGATGCATCCATCTGGTTTGCTGGAGAGTAGGCTAAACCTAAAGAGATGGAGAGGAGGGTGATTAACTTTTGGAGGGAAATGAAGTGAGGGGCAGGTTTGAAAGTATGCCAGGAGTAGGAGAGACCCATGTGGGGAAAAGGCTGCATTCTGGGAGAAGAAAGAAGAAAGCACAGAGCTCTACTGAAGCCCTCCCAGCCCTGGAAAGTGAAGGAAAGAGGATGTCGACACAGTGGTTACTAGGTTACCTGTTTCCTCATGGTCTGAAGCTGGCAGTGTGTTCAAAATCAAATGTGAGGAACTGCACTGAAGGGCCCAGTCTCCTTAGTTGCTAAAGCATGCCCATGTTCTTGAAATTCTAAAGATGCTCACCTCCTGCCCTATCTCTGTCTTTGCTCTAGCTGTTTCACTTCCTCTGTGTGTTTTCAGGATNGGAAGGACAGTCCACCTTCCTATCTTACTTACTGGATGAGTAACCTTGACCAAGCTCTATCTTGATGCTACAGACACATGAGAAACAGTGTCCCAGCACCTGTCCAGAAAACCTGGTTCTCCTAGTCTCTTATTTCATGGCTGAGGTCATATTCAGGTTTATCATGCCTGTTGTGAGAATTCCTTCCCCCAGGAGACACAGACAATGTCGTCTCCTCCTTAGGAGGTCCCAACAACAACCAGGAATACAAGTTCACTAAATCAGTGATCTAATTATACTTGGCAGCACTTTTTCTTGTTTCCAGAAAAGTTAAAATATGAAAGACAAGGTGTGTCTTAGATCTGTCTCTTATACACATCTAGATGTGTATAAGAGACAGCCTTAGGAGGTCCCAACAACAACCAGGAATACAAGTTCACTAAATCCTGTCTCTTATACACATCTAGATGTGTATAAGAGACAGTCCTGGAACTCACTCGGTAGCCCAGGCTGGCCTCGAACTCACATAGATCCGCCTGCCTCTGCCTCCCGAGTGCTGGGATTAAAGGCGTGCGCCACGACCATCCGGCGAACCTGCCTTCTGTAGTTACACCTAGTGATAATTTCTGCATGACTAGGACATGTTCAGAATTTTGTTATCTCACCAATGCATTAATCTCTTAGTTTAAGTTTCTCCAAAAGCAGCATTCAAGACAAGGATGTACAGAGGGATGCCATTGTTTGTAAGGTGGTTTGGAGCAGGTGTGAAGGAACAGGGAGAAAGCAGAGAGAAGGAAGAAGCTAATCAATGTAAATTATGGGGTCGNCACTTTGAACNACAGGGCTTTAGACTCTGTGGGTACCACTGAGGCTTACATGATGGTTTCCAGAGTAGTCTATCCATAGGGCATTTGTCCAGTGGCTTCCATTTACCTTAGATTGAGAATTGTCCCTGGAGATTTTAGCCAGTCCCTTTTCCTGGATGAAGTTCTGTGTAGACTGACTGCAGTTCTACAGAAAGTCAGGAGATAAAAGAACAAGGGAGGGTACACTTGAGACTCCTTCATGACTGTAGCTGTGGATGGGAGGAGGGGATACAGGACAACAAGGACCCGAGTCAAGCCTGTGAGAAACTAAGGTGAGTCTGAGCCTTCTCTTGTGATGAAACGAGATAGTGAGGTACATTTCCATCAATTGATATACGCAGATTTGTGCAGCAATCCCACATGCAGTGGCTCCGAGATGATACAGGTACAGAGACATACCTGGCTGTTTAGGCCCAGCTTCTCAAGTCACCANCTGTCTCCAGCCTCATAACAGGTATCTAAGTCAGAAATGCCCAGCCAAGCTCTTAATACACAGACACCTTGAGAATGAATTGTTCTTTTAAGACACTAAACTTCAGCTTAATTTGCTTTATAGACCCTACACCCGTCTCTCAAGTCAATCCTAACCATAGACACAAAGTCATGATGCACTTCTGACACTGGGTAGTGGCTGGAAGTCTACTACTGTAGGTGCACACCTTCTCCCGTGTGGGGCCCCGGCCANCAGGGTGGTACCCCAGGAGAGTGCTTGTTATTTCTCATCCCACAAGTGTTTGTTAAATGCCTGCTAGACACTAAGGACTATGCTAGAACTAAATGAANCTGACATTCTACCCACTGATCTCAGGCATGATGGGNGAGACAAATGAGACANGTAATCAAATTGTGATGAAAGAGCTGGGTGCATTTAGGGAAAAAATGAACCAAGGGCAGGCATAAATTTGATGGTAGGAGAGTCAGGGTAGGGCACACCGAGGAAGTGACATGTAGGTTTAGACTTGGAGACTAGAAAAGCAGGGCATTGGGAAGGATGCTGCAAAGGAGGCAGCTTGAGGGCAGCCTTGAAGCCAGAAAGAACGGTCTAGGTGGAATCTCGTTCAGCCTTGCTCTGAGCAGCAGGTGTGATCTAGGGCTGTACTGTCTGCTTTTCCATCTTGTTTGAACTACAGCTATGAGGGCCAGCTCTTCTCAAGGTACTGCTGGAAACCTCAAAGGTCTAGCCTAACGGTGCTAATACACTAGATGACTGACGCTGCTTCTCACTCTGTTGCCATGCTTCAGGTACTGACCATGCAGCACTCAGTCCCTCAAGGCTNGGGGGTCTAGGTGGAAGAGGAGGCGGATTGTAAGAGCAAGAGGTGGTGGCTGAATCCCAGCACAAGAAGGGAAAGTGGCCGCAAAGTCCCTCCCCTAAGCAAGAAACTATTTGCAATTGATACCTGCTGTGGGACTGTGGGACTGAAAATCAATTTTCTCCAATGGTGTCCAGGGCAGGTCCCATGCTTAAGAGTAGATGGACAACACCAAAGAGACTCCATGTTTTATGTGCACTTTTTGTTTTGATATTTTTTGTCTTCTTTATTTTAGCTTTTTCTTTTTTCTTTTTTCTTTTTTGAGAGTGAGAGGGAAAGAACATGATGTTGGGTGGGTAGGGAGGTGGGAAGGATCAGGGGAAGGAGGAGGGGAAATTATATGATCAAATACACATTGTGCAAGGTTTTTTTTTTTAAAGCCAATACATTAAAAAAATGGAGAAACAAAACCAGATATGTGCTGTAAGTTTTATCTTCAACATTATGGTAATGAGAGATGATGGTACATTTAAGACGTGGGATTGAACACATGATTGGGTTATGATTGATCTTTGGAAAAGATCAATGCTGCTGACCAGTTTCAGGTATTCTATTAAAGCAACACAAAACAAACTAATGCACTTAACATTTCATTGTACTAAGAAAGTCACATGGACAAGCCTCTACTCAACAGGTAGAGGAGAACACTCTTCTGATGGAGATGGGGAAAGGGAATGCATATATTCCCTTTGGGAGAAATCGAGTATGTCTGTTGAGTGCAGTGCATCCTCAGCTAGCATAGCTGTTACCCAGGTGCCCATGGTTTTGTGTATGTCTATTGCCTTTCTATACTGTACCTGACCAACTGTTCCCCCACACTGCCACCTGAGTTGGGTCCCTTCATCTACCCTTCACCTACCCTTTCAGCGATGCCTGTTAGTCCTTGNCAGTGCTCTCCTTGCCTGATTCTCCATTTTGTCTGCCTCATTCCACAGCTCTTAGCTGTCTCTGTTGTTTGTCCTCAGCTGTGACAAGGCAGTGTGATGAAAATGCAGTGATCTGGCAAAAGTTCATTCTACAGAGAAAAAGTAAAATCATTTAGGCTAATTAAAACACAGACACATAATTGAATTGGAACAGGGACATAAACTCACTTATCTTCTTGGGATGTCATGAAAACTAGCTAGTCAGTTTTCATGGTCTGAGCACAAAAGAAAAATTGTTATTGATTTACATATAATCTCTGTTGTGTCTTCCTGAAGCCCCTGCAGCTTCTATACATCAGGGGAGGATGAAACCAAATGTCAAGCTTAGGGTCATCTATCCTGGGGATCTATTAAAAAAAGTCAATTAAAGAATAATATGGTGCTGGCAAAGACAGCACTGCTTCTCTAGCTGTGGGCTGGGGAAGACTGAGATCTGCCTCTGGAGCTAGACTCAGAAGGAACTGCACTAGTTTGTAAAACACCATTGCAGCCCCAGAGTGTGGCTCATTAGATTTTTTTGATGAGAACCTTCCAAGGTCATCTGCTCTAGCTCCTCTGTTTTGTTTGTTTGGTTTTATATTTTTTATTTTTTTTGTCCTAGCCNCCACCTCCCACCCCAATTAGAGACTATCTCACAGTAAATTCTGGCCCGCATCTAATCACACAGGGCCTGCTTGGGTTGTCAGTCCCCGTCCCTTCAGCAAACTGCTTCCTGCCATTTCTCAACCTCTTAGCCTTAACTTCTGAGTCTACCAAAGCAGAAACGAGAGGAGGGCTGAGGGCTGTTATGTGTCTCATTGGTGATGCTGGTGAACGGGCTGTCAGTGGAGGCAAAGGAACTTCTACCTCAAGGTTCTTCCCTCCAACTTACTACAGAGATGTCAGCTGAGAAGAGCTCTCCCATGGCTTTTTGCCTTTTTTGAGTCAAAGGATATGGTACATTTAGAACCATAATAGTTACAGGAGGACATGCATGGGGGAGTGTGCCAGACAGAGCCAAGTACTTCAGACGTCTCACTTCATTGCCACAAGTAGTCTGCAGGTGGGGATTTGTATAACCCTTGTTTATTCAAAAATTATGTAACTCACCTCAGTCCTTTGAGGGGAGCAGGAGAGGCTTCATGGAGGAGGCTTACTCTCCAGTGAAAGGAGCCCTCTCATCCCTTGGGGCGATCCCACTGGCCCTTCCTGTGCGCTGACCACTTCCTCTTCTGAAGGCACAGAAGGTCTTGCAGAAAGTATCAATCTTTTCGGCATCTAGATGGAACAGAGGGATGTTCAAGCCAGTCTGTGTTTAGCCAACATGGCATTGATATGAAATCTGGAAAGGGCCAAGACGGCAGACACCAGACACCTTGGCATTGTCAGTGCAAAATGACTGATACCATGTGTCTGGAGGGCCCAAAAGTAAGCAGCGATGTAAACTGTTATTTATCTATTCCTGGTAGAGTGCTACTTTTTTGTGATTCTGTATAAATATGGCTTTGAGGTCAGAAGGGTATGCCTTCACTTTCACTTTTTGCCTTTGCTAGTCTATATAGGGCTGTGTGTGCTTATCTCTGCCTGTGTGCCAGTCTGCACGTGTGCCTGTGCCCACCCGTGTGCAGCCCATTCACAGCAGCCTGTGTGCTGGCGAACAAAGTACGTCTTATCTGTCTACTCACATTCTTTGCAACTTCCTGGAGTCCTATGACCCTCCCTTCATGATGTGGGGTCTTGGATCTCACCCAATCTTTATGGAGCTCCCATCCAGCCCCNTATGCATCACTTGCTTGAGGGGTGCCCCGCTGTCCACTATGAGGGTTGACGACCCCAGCAGAGCCGCCACCCAGACTCAGATCTTCCCAATTCTCCTAGTGAGTAAAGCCCCATATTGTGACTGTTCATCACACCAGCTTGGGATACAAAATGCCTGGACTCTGTTTCTGTACTTATTATTTCTGGGAGGATGAAAAGGCACTTAACTAGCCAGGCAGTGGTGGCACGTGCCTTTAATCCCAGCACTTGGGAGGCAGAGGCAGGCAGATTCAGTGAGTTTGAGGCTAGCCTGGTCTACAGAATGAGTTCCAGCACAGCCATGTTACACAGAGAAACTCTGTCTCTAAAGACAAAACAAAACAAAAAGGCACTTAACTTCTGTATGCTTTTTTTNCTTCTGNGTGTGCATGTGTATGCAAGCGCACTTGGGGGCCAGAGGACAGCCTGGGTGTCACTCCTTATGAGTTGCCCGCTTTTTTGATATGGGCGCTTTCAGTGATCTGGCCCTTACCCAGTAAGCAGGTTTGCTGGCACGTTAGCCACAGGGACTCACTTGCCTCTGCCTCCCAGCTCTGGGCTTACAGGTGTGCACCATCCCCCCCCTTTTCTCCATGTGACATTAGGGAATTGAGCTCAGGCCTTCAGGCTTGCAAGTCAAGCACCTTCCCAATGGAGTTGTAGCTCTAGCCCCTTGCCCTTGCCTCAGTCGCTTGAGCCTCATATTATATTGGCTGCTTAGAGCTGCTGGGAAGTTTAAATGCGACAATGACGTGGAGCGCTTCAAGTGTTTGCTAAGTGTTCGTTAAATCCCATCAATCTGAATCCACTGGGCTCTCCTGGAGAGCTCCAAATCCATGTTTGCACAGAGAACCCTGGTTACACCCACTGGGTCACAAAACGGCTCAAAAAGATGTGAGTGTGAGCGAGGGATTTGTAGGGAGGAGCAGGCNTAGGAGGGAGATAGATGACAGAAGGAGGGGTGACAGTCATCACAATGAGCTATGTGCATTGGAGGAAATTGTCAAAAGAACAAGCTGAATAGAAGTTACAAAACATTCTCATTTCCTACTACATCCTTGTCATTTCACAGACTTGAGGAGTGTGAAAGGGCTCAGAGGAGTCCAGGGGTCCTCCAGAACTCTACACTGTTCTGATTTGGCTGCACTATCAATTTTCAGGTAAATNATAGATTTGAAAGATTTTGGTGCACTCCCCTGGGAGCCTCATCAGCATCTGTAGTTTATGAATGTGCCCTGTGTTTTAAGTAATTGACTCTGAGGAGACTAAGCTGAGCTGGGCACACTGGAGAGGAGAGGAGAATTACTTGGTTCCTAGACTGAAGATGCCGCTAGGAAGGGTCCCGCTCGACTCTTGCAGGTTCCAGAGGGACACACACAAGGTAAGGAATGAGGAAAGGGAACNGGATTCCTGGAGTCGCGCTCCTAGATGGCAGAGGGTGGACTATGTCTGTCCCCAGTAGTCCACTGGGGAGCCCTCCAAAGCAAGGCCTTGGGAATGGAGATTTAGGTCAGGGCCTAGTCTCTGCCTCTCTCCCAGGCTCTGTGAGGTAAAAGCCTTCATTTTTCCTTTCGTGGAGCACAGAGAAGAGGACTACCTCCCTCCCAGGTACAAATGAGATGGGTGTAAATCACCGTTCGCACAGTTCCTGCTCTGCAGTTAACGCTCAAATCATTGTAGATGTTAATATTTCCTTTCTCTAAGCTTTCAGTGTTTCCGCTGATGAGACCTTTGGGGGAAGGAGTAGGGAAGACAGGAAAAGGAAGTGCTGCCCAGACACTATGACTCTTCCTGTGGGGCCTGGGATCAAACAAAGTGAATGGCTACAAATGGAAGAAGCTCTCAGTCACAGCTTGCTGGCTTTCTAATGTGAACACAGATCTGTTAGGAGCTTGGTAAGTTTCTGGATTAGTACTATTTATTCGCTACAACACCAAAGGGTTTTAAAAAGCTTCTGAGGACTAGGGATATAACTTAGTAGTAGGGTGCCTTTGCCCATCACATTCAAAAGAGATCTTTAGTACCACAAAAAAAGAAACTTTGAACCTCTTTGGGAGATAGCTCAGTGGGTAAAGAGCTCACGCTGTGCAAGGGGGAGGACCTGAGTTCAAATCCCCAGAGCCTACATTAAAAGCTCGATATGGTAATATGTCTGTAACTCCAGCACTGTGGGAGAGCAGACAGGAGGATTCTGGGGCTCACTGGCCATTAGTTAGCTCTACGTTCAGTGAGAGACCCTATCTCAATGAAATAAGGCAGAGTGTGATAGAGTAGTGCACTAGAGGTCTCCTTCTGGTCTCTACACATGTGCATATACGTGCCCATACACACACACACACACACACACACACACACACACACGCACGCACGCACGCACGCATGCACGCACGCGCAAGCAGACACACATCACAAATATATCAATAAAATGGAAAGCTTTTGCGTTAGAATATATGAATCATTTGTAGGTAGATGTTCTCTGATCCAGACATCACCAATGGTCTTTCCAACTTGGAAGTCGTGAGCAGATGACTGCTGCGAGTTCAACAGACTCTGCAGTGCAGCATTGTTGGGATAGTAAGGAAGTCACTATTCCAAGGGAATAAACCAACTGTGGGGCTAGGGTGATGGCTCAATGGGCAAAAGCACTGGCCATGCAGGACTGATGATCGGAGTTCAATTACCTGGGAAGAGTGAGAATCAACTCTGAAAGTTGTCCTCTGGCCACTAGAGAAGCACCATGCAACTCATGCACCTGTGGCATGCACATGTCCCCATTCACACACATATACACATGATAAAATGGAGATAAAACTGTAAAAAATAATCCAAATCCCAAGGTCAATCAACTCAAATTTATTGATCTAATGAATTGTATGCTAATTGTTGTGTAGGACAGTGAAGCAGAGATGGTAAGCTATTTGCAAAGCTGACCACATTTTGCTAAATTTTCCTCTTGACTGATCATACCTTCCATTGTCCTCTTTGCTAGGTGTTCTCTGTCATGGTCAGTATTGCTATTGAGCCCTTTCCCACATCTTATAAATCACTCTTCTACATTGTTGCTTCTCTTCCTTTCCCTTTCAGGGACATTTTTGTCCCCAAGTCCCCATGTATCTCTGAGTCTCAGCATCCCCCCTGTACCAGGCTTTCTCTTTTAGGCCACCAACCAGCTCCCAAATCATGACACAGAGACTTAAGATTAGTTATGAATGCTCAGCCCACCTCAGGCTCATTTCTGGCTAGCTCTTTTAACTTAATTTAACCTGTTTCTCTTCATCTACCTTTTGCCTTGGGGCTTTTTACCTTTCTTCCTTCTGTATATCTTACTTTCACTGCTTCTCATGTCCCGTTAGCTGGCTTCTTGCCCAGGGTGTGACCCTCTTTCTTCTTCTTTCTTTTCTTCTTTTTTAGCCTAGATTTCTCCTCTTATTTATTTTCTCTGCCCACCAGCCTCGCCTATTCCTCTTCTCCCAAGCTATTGGCTGTTTAGCTTTTTATTAGACCAATCAGGTGCCTTAGGCAGGCAAGATGAAACAAATGCAACACATCTTTACATAATTAAACAAATGTAAAGCATCTTTGCCTAGTTAAAATAATATTCCACAACATTTCCCCCCTTTTGTTTAAATAAAAAAAAGGTTTAACTTTAACATAGCAAGACTATATATAGTAACAGTTATCAAGTAAGAATTATAATATCCAGTCCATTTGTATTTGGCAAATTCAGAGAAAACATTCCATTATTTATTCTATCTTGATGAGTTCAAAGTTTTGTNCCTAATTTACCTTCTATCACAACGAAGGAAAACTATAAATCTCTAGTCTTCAACTTCACCAAAGACTCCAGAAGGATAGATGATTACCTGAGTAAACAGGAAGTGCAGTGCAAGTCACTTCCAAAACTATAGAAATGACAGACATCTAGTTGCTTGGACAGTCACTCAAGGTTCCTCTGCAATGTTGGGGTATCCATTTTCAGCCTACAGGCCTATAATATCTGGCAGGCTTTTCTATGAAGCAGGAATTTTGAAGGACTGTATTGCCTAGTCTTGGAAAAGTTCAGCAGTCACTTTCCTGTGTGTCCTGTAGAATGTCTGGCAGATTTTTCTATGAAGCAAGAATTTTGAAGGACTGTCCTGCCTTATCTTGGCAAAGTTTGGCAGTCTTTTTCCTTTGTGTCCTGCTTGTCCAGTTTGTACAGCATACCATCAGCAGTCAAGGCAAGAACAATTTCTTTGTCACAATGAAAGCAAACTCCATATGGAGTTTCTTGATGCCCACCTTCTTCTCTGAAGTAAACTGGTGCTGCCAGGAGCAGATGTGTCTCACTGTCACACAAAGCCTTAGGTTATTAAACACCTTAAATGCCATGTTCGGAAGGTCTTTGAAGTGTTTGAAGACCATGTATCTATCTAAATATATCTGTTTAACCTTGAAAACATACCTAATATGACTACAAGTTTGATTATTGTATATGACTAACTACTAACTTGTATTTCTTAATTATACATTACATTTTTAAATGAGCTGCATAGGTACAATACCTAAACAAGAGTAGAAACACATATACAGTACAACAAAAATTACTTTAAATTTGTATCATACCAAAATGCATACAAATGTAAAATATTTGAGGTTAGTAGTTGTCTTATCTTATATTCCTCCTAAATAATGACAAGCACCCATAACCCACATAATGATCAAAAACCACCCACCCCACCTCTTGGGTGCTGTGTTCTCTAAACTGCTTCCTGTTGTCTGTGGGTGAAAGGCATCTTTTTAGTGACCTTGAGAAAGTTAAGATAATGGTTAAGTCCTGGGAAAACTAGCTATAATATTTGTTGTCCAGTCTCTGTGCAATGAGAAAGTACAAGGCTTATTTGCAGTCCTGACTAGAATAGTCTGTGAGGCTAGACCATCTCAGCCAGCAGCCTTGAGGCTGATCTGGATGCAGAACTCCAAGGAAGTTGCAACAGAGGCACTCTGAGAGGCTGGATCACCTGGGCCACCTGTTTTCATTGGTGTCTGGTCCCTTTGCTCTAAAAACACAAACTTTCAAAGGTAACATACATTTCTGCATTAACACAAGTATGGACTGTACATTGCACACAAGCCAGCCAAAGATATTTTTTGTTTTATATTTGAGCAGGTAAAATTCATGTCACCTGTCTTTTAGTTTCTCTAGGTTTATTTCTTTATGTCTGTAGTCAGGACTTTCAGGGGTTCTTCCTTGATCAAACCTGATCACTATTAATCTTGAACGAATCCATAGCCTTTCATTTTCTGTGGAAACAAAAGCATACCTTTTCCCCCAAGCAATACATTTTTTAAAAACTCCCTTTTTGAAGTTAAGGCATTCCTAAAATATCTAGGCTGGTAACCTGATCATGTTTGCAATCTATGATTTGGCATATTGAAGCTCAAACTGTTCCACACCCCACCACCACCCCCGCCATGTAGAAGCAGATTCTGGACTGTTTTCTATGAAAAATCCTGACCCCCCTGTAAGAAGAACTTCTAACCAGTCTTATTAATAAACACACGGAACAAGAAATAAGGGTGAAAATCTGACAGAGATCAGAGGAATTANGAGCAAGCCACCACTCACCAACGCTGCCTCTACTTCCCAGGANNGAAGCGGAGGAAAAAGANAGCCTTCCGGTCTAACCTGGCTTTTATACCTGTCTATCTGTTAACTAATTTCCCATCCTCCCAAGCTACATCACTTCCTGTCTTGTCTGCATGGATCTTCAGAACTCTAAGGTTGATACTGGGATTAAAGGCGTGTGCCACCACCTCCTACTGCTAGTTCCCCATGTGACCTTGGAGTCACAGAGAACCAAATGGATTAAGGGCGTGTGCTAACTTGCATGGCTATTGTTTTCTATTAGTGGCTGGCAGCCCCGTTTTTCCTCTGACCCTCAGATAAATTTTATTAGGGAAGACAAATAAAATATCACCACTCCCCTCTCTAATACTTCCCCCCTTTTAAGGAGGTGGGATTTTCTATATAGATCTCTGTGGTGATTTGAATAGGAATAGCCCTTATAAGTTCATATATTTGAATGTTTGGTCATTACAGAGTGGTGCTACTTGACAAGGATTAGGAGGTGTGGCCTTATTGGAGGAAATGGGTAGGGTTGGGCTTTGGAGTTTCAAATGCTCAAGCCAGGCCCAGTGTTTCTCTCTCTTCCTGTTGCTTGCTAATCCAGATGTAGAACTCTCAGTTACCACTCCAGAACCATGTCTGCTTGTGTGCTGCCATGCTCCCCACTATGACAACAATTGAACTAAACCTCTGACTGTAGACAATGAACTAAACCTCTGAATGTAAGCAAGTCCCAATGAAATGTTTTCCTTTCTAAGAGTTGCCATAGTCATGGTGTCTCTTCACAGCATTAGAACACTGACTAAGACAATCTCAATCACTTATTTTTTTTTTCTAAAAAATGCCATTGTGTACATGGTGAAAATATAGGGATGTGTATTTCATATGTTCATCAGAAATCTTAATNTCAGACTTTTGGCTGTCAAATTCTCATGAAAAGCATTGTTATGAGAGAGACATAGAGAATTTTCCTTGAAAAGTGTGAATAGCCCATTTCATTACCATTCTAAGTGTTACCTAGAAATTATTAACTATTTATGATATGCAAGTTGCATGAATTCTTTTAATTTGCACAACTGTGGTTCACCAAGTTCCACATGCATCATGTCCCAAGGGTTTGTTAAGACACAGCTTGCTGTACTCCATCACCTGAATTTCTGATTCAGTAGGGGCCTGAGATTTGCCTTTCTAATATATTCCCAAGTGATGAGCTGCTGGCCCTGGAGCTGTTTCAGAACTACTGCATGCTACACACCAGGGAGACAGAGCATGTCAATCCATGTATTACATATGAAAACATAGGAATTGAGGTCATATAATATACTTAAGACCTAGGTGGTGACAGAGGTGGGATTTGAAAAATTGCTTCTTTGATTCAATAGTCTATATTGTATTTTAAAGTCTACAGTCTTAATTTCTGTGCTAAGTGGTTTGAGCGCCAACCCATTCTTTCTAGACAGAATAGCAGTGGTGCTATTTCATAGCAATAGCAATTGGGATGGATCCTAGAAATAAGGCAGGCAGGTCTCTATGACTCCCAATATTATGTCCCAAATATATTAAAATGTGGATGTTGTGATACAGTCCTAATCAAAACTAGAGTGCAGGGCGGAATAATATACTCCCAAGAGAAACTTCCTTATACAGATAGAAATGGACAAGGGACAAAAGGGAGTCCTGATGCAATGCCTGCAGTCTCCTGCTGTGGGATCTTTCTGTATGCTGTGAATATGTGTTGCTCTCATTGCTTGATAAATAAAGCTGTTTGGCCAATGGTGAGGCAGAGTAAGGTTAGGCGGTACAATCAAACTGAAGATGGATATGAAAAAGAGGGAGTTGGGGAGATGCCAGCCAGCCGCCCAAGGAACAAGATGCCAGAGAACTGGTAAGCCACAGACCACGTGGCAATANATTATTAGAAATGGGTTAATTTAAATGTAAGAGCTAGCTAGTAATAAGCCTGAACCATTGGCCAAACATTTACAATTAATATAAGCTTCTGTGTGTTTATTTGGGAGTGGGCGATCAGGATAGAAAGGCTCTGGCTCCATTTACAGTGTCAACTTAAGTTATGACATTTATCTGTTTACTTTTGAAATTTTTTTTAAAATTTTATTTCTCTTCCCTTTCCTTCCTCCAAATCCTTCCACAGACTTCTCCAAATTCTTCTTCAAATTCTTAGCCTCTTTTTTCATCAATTGTATTGCATGAATACATGCATTTGTACATACACATTCTTAAATATAATATTACTTGCATGTATGTTTTCAGGGCTGATCATTTATTACTAGACAACCAACTGGTATGCCCTTTCCTGGGACAGAGCATCTCTCCCTCTCCCAGCTTTACTCAAGTTGCTTGTAGCTCTTTGTATAGGGTTGAGGTCTTATGGGCTTTCCCCCAACCAGCTTGGCATGTTTGTTGGTGTCCTTGTTCAGCTCATGTTTGGGTCGTCATGTTGGCGAGACTTTATGGATATAGCTTCTGATGTTACTAGGAGACACAGTCTCACAGCAAACTCCCTGATCCTCTGGCTCGTAGAATCTTCCTGCCTCCTCTTCTTCAATGTTACCTTGAGCCTTAGGTGTGAGAATGTTTTGTAGATGTATTATGGCATTCATCTTTACTAGCCATCTTGGTGAAGGTGCTCGCCTGGGATAATTAGCTTTGTGTGTGTAAAATCTAAGGGCTTCTGTACTTGAGTTGTGAGAGCCCTTGGTTGAGCATAGGAAGGGAGAATGTGGCTCTCATGCCTTGGTGCACCGACTTCCACAAGTCTGATGCAGTAATGACAGGCATTGGGGGTGGTATGCAGCAGTGAGTGAGGGGATGTGTTAGGGGGTCTGTAAGAAGCTATGTGTGGGCAAGGTCTCTGTCACTATGAGATTGCTATGGCAGAGGGTTCCCATCAGTGTGTGTGTGTGAGAGAGAGACAGAGAGTTGTACATGTGTTGTAGAATATTAAAGATGTGTTACATTTGTTTCTGCTGTGGAATATTTGTTTAATGACACAGATGTGTTGCATTATTTTATGCTGCATTTGTGAAGCTGTGTTACTTTGCCTGTGTTACTTTGCCTGTTTAAAACATCTGATTGGTCTAATAAAGAACTGAATGGACAATAGCAAGGCAGGAAAAAGGATAGGTGGGGCTGGCAGGCAGAAAGAATAAATGGGAGGAGAAATCTGGGAGGAAGATTGAGGAGCAAGAGGAGGAGGAAGAAGAGGACATCAGGGGCCAGCCACCCAGCTACAGAACCAGCAACAGAGTACGAAAGAAAGGTATACAAAATAGAAAAAGATAAAAGCCCAGAGGCAAAAGATAAACGTGATAATTTAAGAAAAACTGGCTAGAAACAAGNGAAGCTAAGGCCGGGCATTTATAAGTAATAAGACTCTGTGTAATTTAATTGGGAGCTGGGTGGTGGCCCCCCAAAAGAGCAAAGAGTAAAGAGCCAAGAGAATTAAAAAAAAAAAGCCAACAATATATATGCACATGTGCCTGTGTGTTCCTATATGGGAGGTGTGTCATAGTGACTGTGTGGAGCTCAGAGGACTTGACCTTTCCCCTTGGGACAAAGTCTATTCTATTATTTTGTTGTTGGCTGCTACATTTGGCAAGTTAGCAGGCCTATGAGCTCGTGGGGAGTCTCTTGTCTCCATCTACCACCTCACCACATAAACAAACACTGGGATTACAGATCACTGCTACCACTTTGGCTTTGAGTGATTCTGGGGATTTAAATCTGGGTCATCAGGCTTGCACAGACATTTCACCAGCCCCACCCCATTACTCTTTTATAAGCAAGAAAAAGAATGCTACTAGGTAACTGAGGAAAGATTTTGAGTGTTGACCAGCAACTTGATTTCCTCCAACACTCAGTAAAATCACCTTCTACACTCACTTTCATAGAAGGCCATGAGGCTGGTGGTGTTCAGTTTTACCAACTTTCAGCCTACTCCCAGGTTCACTGCCAGTGGCCACAGGACATTTTGAGGTACTCAGGGCAGGAGCGTGAGATGGATGGAGTACCCCTCCCCACTAGCAGGTAGAANGGAGGACTGGTTTGTGGACATAAACAAATGTTCCTGGAGACAAGCAGATGAAGGGACTCTTCCAATCACCTGACAAGTACAGGCTCAATCACTGTGGTTTAGGGTATAAATGGAAATCATTTATTTGTAGTCCCAGTTTGGTGAAAACCTCAATGTGCAGACATGTAAAGTGGATTCCCCAGGTGAAGGCAACTCTAGCGTCCTAATTCTGCCNTGTGTACTTANTGTCCAAGTCCTCTACAGGTGCTTCTGAGGGGCTGTTTCTTGAGCAACAGCAGGCATGTAAATGGTCAATCTGAAGTTTGATGGCTGTGTCCTAGAAATCTTAGGTTTGCCACTTGCAAATGGCAACTGAACAGATTCTTGACATTTAATATTTTCCAGCTAAGTGGTGTTGTCCCTCCTAACACTCTTCAGAGACGNTAAGAAAGGAGAGTGGAAAGAGGTGCAGAGGAGAAAGGAAAGGTTTGGGTAATTTTACATACAACAGCTTATCAAGAGAAATAGCTCAGCCCAAAAACTGAGGTGACTGATCCTAAATTTTAAGTTCAGATGTAACCAGCAAAATCCATTCTATAATAAATTATTGTTTGCAATGTGTAAGTTAATGATGAGCATGTAAAATAAGCGAGTCAATGGGAATGTGGATAGTGGGGTTTGTTCTTTAAAAAATAAGTATGCTTTGACTATATATATTCAAAAACGCCAGTTTCTTAAGCCAAATAGATATAATAGTACCTAAATAGAATCAGTAGATCTTTTATGTAAACTGGAATATGTAAGGATTTATGTGTACTAGCTACCTGGGGAAACAAAGTCCCTGTCCTTAGGGTTCAGCTAAGTTTGTAAGTAATTTAAGGCAGTGTATGCCACAAAGAGGTGTGTGTGTGCGCGCACACGTGTGTGCCAGAGGGAATCTAGAATAGCTTCATGAAGTGTTGAGCTTAATCGTGACAAATGTGGCTCTCAAGTGGAGACTGCTAGAAGAAATTATCCACAAAAGGAAACAGGCATCAAAGTATATGCTGTTGGAAACTACCTGGTACAGCCCAGTCCTGAAAACGTCACTAAGAAATGAGACAAGGAGGACACAAAATGCCGTGTGGCACACTTTAATAAAAGGCATCTTAGAACCATCATCCAGTCCCTGACCAGTCATTTGTCTTGTCCTCATAAACCTCAAGCCTCCTGTACAGCTTCCCTTCTTTCCAAGCCTGTAAAAGTTCTTACTATTCCTCATTGGCTGAGCAGTTTGACTCACAACCAACAAACCAGAAAGCTAATTTAAGGTATTGGGATTTACCCAACTGTTAAAATGAGTTGCTTCTCTAGGCTTTGTCTGGACTGCAGCACTAACCCTAGAACAGGTACCTTTCTGGAAATACTGCCAGCAAGCTAAATTCATGCACTTCTCTCAACAGTTTTCTATCAGTATAGACTAATCAGTTATGTGTTCTTATCTGTGGAGATGCTCCTGCAATTAGTGAACTAAAATTACCTTCACTGAATGGAGTCTTCAGAGGCCCAGCCTTCCAGAGCACAAAAGTAGGGCAGCTGCAGTTAGAAGTTTTAGTAGTCGCTGTACTCCTTCCCCTTAAAAAGACCATTGCTACACTAACCTACTGTTGCAAAAGCATGGGAATGCTAGATGTCCCACTAGACACTTCCTTGAGACTATTCTCAACACCTGACTGGCAAAATGAGCCAGGAATGTATAAGCGGCCTTTGTAGGTACAGTAGAACATACAAGACAATGTTNAGTCACTGTGACAATTTTCAAGGAAGACTTTATTGGCACTGATTGATTGATACTTGACAATAGCAATTGTTGTGATATACTTATTTGGAAATCTGCTAGTTATTTATACTACCTGCTCTGTTTATAATGTAGCCGGTCTTCAATTCTGCCAGGTAGTTTATATTACTTTCATTCTAGAGATGAGGGCTCTAAGAGGTTTAATGACTAACATCAGATAACCAAGGGGAAAAGTCAACACTCTGTCTACCTTTCCAAGTGCACTTGGTGATGTTCTCTAAAACACCATTCTGTCTCAAAACTACCACAGCATTCCAGTCTAAGACTTTCTTCCTAAAAAAGGTGGTAACTTCCGGGAGGCTGAATAGAAGCTACAGGTAGGTTAGCAGTATAAACATTTCCAAAGTATCACAAAGCCCGTTGCAATTCAATTGTCGTTTTCAAACCAAAGACACTAAGACATTCAGTTGGAAGCCCCTCCCCTCCATAATACCCCATCTCTATCTACAGCATTCCCTCANACACTACTGATAAAGAGCACAAAGTGCTAACTGTCTTCTGGCAGTGGCAGAAGCGTTTACAAACTGGTGTACTTTTTCTACCAGCAACCCCATCCATAGCACTCAAGGAAATAATTAGGAACACAAGGGTTAGCAGCACAGTGTTCTTCAAAGCAGTTTATTAGTGAAAAACTGGAAACCTAAAAATTCAACAGTAGTTTAATAAAATGTGGCACATANGAAGAAATATCATGCAGCCATTAAAAAAGATGTAGAAATATATATGACACAGCAAGATCATCATGGTACTGTTGAGTGAAAAAAATTACAAAACAGCATGTACAATTTGATCCCATTAAAAAAACTCTAAGCGTACAGAGAGTCTGGAGGCCACACACCTGTCACAGCACTTCTCCTCAGATGGTGGAATCATAGGCCATTTTTGAATTTTTCTTTTTGTCAGTATATTATAACTTGTATTAATAAAAAAGCATTAACAATTCTTAAAAAGTCTACTTTGATGTAGGAATAAGAGTACAGCTTAGCAACCTGAGGTACAGAGATGTTGTAGATGTTAGTGTATACTACTTCACTGGTTTGTCTGGGTGTTTTGATGCTAAACACCAGTCCAAAGGCACTGTGTGGAAATACGGTGGTTAGAGCTCATCTTCCTTTAAACTAGTGGTTCTCAACCTTCCTAATGCTGCAACCCTTTAATACAGTTCATGTTGTGGTGACCCCAAGCATAAACTTATTTCATTGCTACTTCCTAACTGTAATTTTGCCGCTGTTATGGATCGTAATGTAAATGTCTGATATGTAGATGGTCCTAGGTGACCCCTGTAAAAGGGTCGTTTGACCCCCGAAAGAGCTGCAACTTCCAGGTTGAGAATCGCTGCTTTAGACAGATGGGTCCACGTTCCTAGAGATCTTATATGGCATCCAGGTCCTGGCATTCTAAGCAATACTTTCCTTACTGACACTAAATGCATCCTTCCACCACATACCCAGTTCTGAAACTGATCTGACAGTATCTCAACCCGTTAGAAGGCAAGGGGAAATTTTCCAGAGATGTCAAATTGCAGGTGTCTGAGGGTGGAAGGCCAGCTAACAAGCTCTGCAGTGTTTCTCAACATGACTACATCAGGATCACGCAAATGGCTTACTGTACAACTGGGGGCCCTGCTTCCAGAATTTGGCTCAGTAGGTCTTGAGGGGTAAGACACAGGTATTAGCAGTTTTTTTTTCCTTTTACACAATACATATTTATTGAGCACGTATGTGCTAAGAGTAGTTTATGATTAACAGAATTAAAGTCTCTATCTTAGGCTACATTCTAGAGTGACAGGTACATGCTAAATAAATAAATTATAAAAACAATATAATTACAATTAATAGAACATAATAAAGAAAGTGAAATTCCTTTTTTGTCTTAAAATATTTAAAAAGTTGTCACATGGAAGATTAACATTACTAATTCCACAGGTCTGCGTAGACAAAAGTATAAATAAGGTAGAATATTTGAAAACAGCAATTAGTATTTTCAACAAGTTTCCAGGCAATGCTGATACTGCTGGTTTGAGGTNTTGTACTCTCATAGGACAGAGTAGGAGGGCAAGCATGGCACTTTCCTTAACTTCAAAGTCTCATGAGGAGACGAGTGTCATGCAGGGAACGAGAGAGAGGGCCTGGAGCAAAGCTGCCTGTCAGGCATTTCACTCTGGCTTGTGCAACTAGGCAACTCATTTCAAAATGTCAGGTATTGGGGAGGTAAGAAAGTGGACTTTCAGGGATGGTGTGTCACCAGTGTGGCATTCTGTGAAGACTGCACAGACAAGTCTCCTGTCCCACTGTCACCTTCTCCCTGCCTCACTGTAGCATCCTTCCTACACTAGATTCCCTTGGTTCCTCTTAGCTGAAAGGTAACNGCAAACTGGGAGGGCAGGCTGTATCATACTGGGGCGCTGGCCCTAGGTTTACTTTCCATGTTCCCCACAGTGAGGTCCATTCTCATTTAAGGAACCTCATCTGCAATATGAAGTTTTTTTTATTAGCACCATGAAAATGTTTTAACTATAATCTCGTGGGTTAGATTCCTTTAAGGACAAAGATGGATAAAATCCATTTCTTTTTCAGTTTGTGGAGAGCCTATAAATACCTTGTTTATTATTTCATGAATATATGTATCCTTCACTCATTACTGTGCTANTGAATTATGCTCAGGGGCCAAGGGTTTATTTAAATAATTCTGAATTGCACCATGAACTAATAGGCTTCTCAAGAGCTTTCTTCTATGCTAACAATCTCCTTGGACCTTTACCTGAGTAAAAATTAAACTCATAACTTTAAACCAAAACCAAAATTAAACAAAACACCCAACCAAACAATAAAACCTTATTAAAACAACAACAATAAAAATAAAAGAACATGCTTAAAGAATATGGTGGATTTGTGGTAGACAAGGGGACGAGGGGCCTTTGATACTTCAATGTTCCTACGGTGGCTCAGTGCCACCAGGAACCAACACTCCTGATGGAAAGTGTAAGGCCCTGCTACCAACTCACACTGAGTGAGGTGGGGAGAGCTGGATCTGGCTAGATTTAAAGCGGTGGAGAGCGGACTTGACAGGGAAGAAGCACAGCACAGGTGTGAAAGATGTTCCCTAGTCCACGTCACAAAGCCCACACAGTATGGTGTCAAGAAGCTACAGAACTGCAAAGGGGAATCTGTGTTTATGAAATGTTTACTATGTGCCAGCTCTTTGCTTAAGAGCAAAAACCACAAAGTAACAC
>LZPO01055252.1:118464-137168 GCA_001675575.1 Neotoma lepida
GATTATTTCCTGTGCTTGTCTTTTTCCTCTTTTGACTGAATTTCTTATCATTCTTCCTGTTGTGCTACTATAGGATAAATACAGTAGCAACAGCTGGTGAAATTTCAAAGTTCTGAGATCCTGAAAAGCATAGCCCATCTTTTCTTCAATCCTGTCTTCAGGTGGCTGAGGATCCTCAGGGAAAGTTAATGGTAACTTTTGGGGAACGTTGGGAACTTCTGGAGTTACCGGGTGCTGATCTGTCTATGTATCTTTTTGTTGCTCGTGGACTGTTGTTCAGTGTCATTTCTTCTTCCAGTGTGGGTGGAAGGAGTCCTCTGTTGCGAATTGGGTGTTTTGTAGATGAAGAAAGTACCCAAACTGGTCCATGGGTTCTCCCACTGTGAATGGCTCTCTGGAGAGAGCTCTGCAGTGTGGCAGTCTTGCGGATGTTTCTGAAAGCTGCTGGCCCTGCACTCGGTTGTAGCTTGTCTCCTTCAGCCCTTAAGCATCTGCCTAAGGTGGGGATTTCTTGGCTTTTCATTATACTTGGAGCTGGATTCAATTGTATCATTCTGAATTTGATTAACAGGCTTATCTAAATTTGAATGTCTGAAGTCGTGATTCAAACGCTGAGAGCCTTTGCTNCTGATTTGGCTAGTTACAAAGTTACTTTTCACCTCTTGATACCTGTTCTGTTTTGTGAAACAAGGCTTTGCCACAGTGTTCCTTGAACCCTCTTACAGGACTGCCTTTGGGGCTTTTAAAGTTAGAGTGATGTAGTCTTTGATTGATAGAATGTTTCCTTCAAGCCACATGGATAAACGATTTAAGTAGCAGATACAGAGGCCTGCTACTTGTATCAGATCCTGGACCCTGGTTAGGGCTGGAAGTGGGTGGGTGTGGAGATGACAAAGCTGTGGTATTTTTCCTGATCTGGCCTGTGTGATGGACTGCTGTTCCGACTGTATTTTGAGTAAGTTACGTTCACTTGGTGAATGTTTATTGATTCCACCTATATGTCAGGGCTTAGGGAGCCAAAGACCTATCTTCAAGGAGCCTGTTAACTAGCCTGGAGATCTTACATGTTCACAGTTACCTAATTCTTATAACAAGTAGTTAAAAATCACCATCTTCACCTTGGTGTTGGCGGTGAGTCCGCAGAAAGTCTCTCCCATCCTCTNTAGCCCAGGTAGAAATGTGTTTCCAGTATTTTGGAGGAGGATAATGCTTCCCAGGTTCCTCNGAAATGCAATCATCTGAGTGGAGTTGTTCCCTGGAGTTGGTTGTGACCGATGATGGCTACCACAGCATCCTCTTTGTCTCTTGTTCCTATTTAAGGACCCAAGTGAGAGTCAGATCGTTTGTGCACAGTGGACTCTTCAGTTTTTTGGGTCAGCTAAACCTGTTCTTTTCAGATAATGTAAACTCTACTTGTCTATTGCTTATTTACTTTAAAAAAAAAATCAGTAAAACTTATTGCTGCTTTTAGCTGAAGACAGCATTCAGGTGGCACACAGATAACTTATTTCATGTCTTGGTTGATAGTGGTGTAAATGCATTTNCTAACATTTTATTTTTGTTTTTATTGATAGTTTTTGAGACAAGGTACCACTGTGTAGCCATGGCTGGCCTGAACTCACTATGTAGACAAAGCTGGCCTCAAACTTCAAGATTTACCCCAGCTACCATTGCCTCCTGAGTTGCTGGAATTAAAGGCATGGGTCACCACAGCCTGTTCATGCCCTCACTTTTTAATTTGGAGATTTACTCAGTCAGTTTGTTTCTTCTGGAGCAGTGGATGCTGTAGATGAGCCCTGTGCAGCCATTGTGAGGGCATGCTTTGTTTTCTCTTAGGTCTGATTTGTAAAGTGCTTCCTTTGGGACTTCAAACTGTTTCTTACTCTAGTATGGTTGTTTCTTTGTGCAGGAGGGTTGCACCTAGGGCCTCCTAAATGCCACCTTTTGTATTTCTAAGTGTAGCCTTTCAGACTGGGGACTTCTGGATTCAGTGCCCAGATCACAAAGGTGTTTTGAAGGTGAGGCATTGCAAAACTGTTTCCCAGAGGTGGACAGACATCACCNTTTATGTTTAAGCTCTAGTTAGCATAGGAAAACAAACTAATGCTGCCTTTTAGTGTAAGTAGGATCATGATTACTGATGACTGATTCATGCTGACACAACCTCCATCTCCTTCGGCTTTGGGTGACATGGATTATTGTAATTTGTGAAATACTATAATTAATTAATGATGGACTATACTTAAGGCTTCGTGTTTCTCTTGAACTTAATTTGAGAGTAAACCAAGTTTAATTTAGAGATAGGAGGTTTGTGATAGGATTGAAGGTAGAACAATGCTTGGATTCCTGGTTTGGGGCCTTGAGGAGGAGAGAACTTGTTCAGTTTTATTGAAAAGTTTAAGTTTGCGTAAACAGTCTATTTATAATTTTGTGTATCCGGGTACACATAATATGTTCTGTTGGATTTCTGTCATGTAAAAACCTCATTCCATTGTATTAAGCTAAGCAGTAATGTTTTTCTTATCTTTTTTTTTCTTTGTTTCTTTTAATTTGAAAAGTTGGTATTAAACTCAGAACCTAGAGCCCACACACACGGCCTTGAGCTTGCCAGGCAAAGGCCCTCCCACTGAGCAATATCTCCAAGGTCTTTATTTTCTTGAGTACTGTATTTCACCAATTTTATCAAAGTACAGTCTGTTACTGTTCGAAGTCCACCATGGTATTTAATGCATGTGCATATATTTTATAGTTTCCATTATGTCTCCCACCCCAAGGATCTCTCTAGCACAAGCTAGTTGTGAATTTCTATGTAGCCCAGACTTGAACTGGAGATCTTCGTATTAGCTAGCCCTGTGGGCTGGAATTACAGGTGTGTACCACCATACCCATCTGCACATTTTAAAATATTTTCAGATAATGGAGACATACCCAGTACTGCTTTTCCTCACTTCTTTGTGTGGCATTCCTGTAGGGCCCTTTCATATCTAGAGATCAGTGTTGATAAATGATGTCAACAAAAGCCTGTGCTATGTTTAGGTTTATATAATTAATACTTACTTCTGCTTTTCTGTCCCAGGACCCCACATTGCCTTTGATCTTGAGTTCCAAGGACATTGGGCAGGTGCTTTGAGCATTAAGTTAGTTTCCTCATGATAAGATTGAGGTTGTGAGCTCAGAGGTGAAGTTCTATTCTCTTCATATCGTGGGTAATGAATGCCCTATTTCATTTTTATTGCTGGGCTATAACACTCTGACAAAAAGCAACTTTGGGGGGGTTGTATTTTAGCTCACAATTTAAAATTTAATTCTTCATTTTGGGAGAGTCAAGGCAAGAACTTCAAGGAGCTAGTTACATCCCGGTTGAGAGTGGAGTGGAGAATCAGTTCCTGGGTGCTTACTGCCCAAGCTCATGGATTGCCACTGCAGTTCAGGGCCCAGCCATGAAATGGTTGCTGCCCATATTCAGGGCCAGCCTTCCCACCTCACTTAACCCAGTTAAGAAAGATCTCCCACAGATGTGCTTACAGACCAAGACTCTCTACCTGGGTGGTTTTAGATTGTGTCAGGTTGACAGTTAAACCATCGTAGGTATACGCTGTCAGCATGGTTTGTAACTGTATGTTAACTTTGGTCACCTTGTTGAGGTATAGGTTTCTCAAAATGTTGATATTTTTCCTTCTTTCCATCCCTGGTCTTTGTGGAAAGTCATTTTCCCAAAATGGAGTTGGGCTCTTCCACCTGGAATGGTTCTGTCCCCAGTAGCTGTTTGGAACTCTTCATGGGAGGTGACCTGTCCAACCTGCGGGAGGATGATTGCAGTGGCGGTAGAAGGCATGACAGCACGACTCCTTGGCACTGTGGTAGAGGAGGTGATGGGGTGGTGCTTTATCATATTTCTAGAATGTGGTTTCCAGATATGGAGAAGTGTAAATTCTAGGGGCCTGCTTTGGACTTAATGACTCATTCTTCTGAGACAGATTGATCTGGAATTGNTNGAGTTCCCCAGGTGATTCTAATCTGCATGGAAAGTTGAGGGCTTCTGCTGTGGATTAGCATCTGAGTCCNTCTCATCACTTTGTCCNTGTGGAAGCCCTGTGCTGCTGTACACAGAGTCCCGAGGCTTCCATGCAGGAACTTTTATTCTGCCTGCCTGTGTTGGCTGGTCTTAATGTCAGCTTGACACACAAACTAGAGTTGTCTGAAAGGAGGGAACCTCAATTGAGAAACTGCCTCCTNGAGACNCGGCTGTGAGGCATTTTCTTAATTAGTCATTGATGGGGAGAGCCCAGCCCATTGTGGGTGGTCCCACCCCTGGGCTGGTGGTCCTGGGTTCTATCAGAAAGCAGGCTGAACAAGCCTTGGGGAGCAAGCCAGTAAGCAGCACCCCTCNGTGACCTCTGCATCAGCTCCTGCCTCCAGGTTCTTGTCCGAACTTCCTTTGATGATGAACAGCAATGTAGAAGTATAAGCCAAATAAATAAATAAACCCTTTCCTCTCCAACTTGCTTTTTGGTAATGATGTTTCATTGTAGCAATAGAAACCCTAAATAAGCTGCCCCTTCCACAGCTTCCACCACCTCAGACTGGCTCCCTTTTTATGAGCCTATCGTCCCTTCTTTCTAGACAGACAGCTTCACTTCTCAGTGTGGTGGTTTCAGATTTGCAGTAGAGGAGGAAATTGAATGACAGCTCTGAGACCTACTCTGGAAAGGGCTGGGCCAAGGAATGGAGGTCCTGAAATGCTAAGTCTGTCAGAAAGTAGTTTTGTTTCAAGGGAGGGAGGGACACCCAGACCTCATGTGGACTGGTTCAAGTAATTCAGAAACCCCTAGCAAATCTTTAGTTTCTAAGTTTATCCAATGTGTATGCTGTGAGATAGCCTTACAGCTCTGAGGCAGATCCCCTTGTTGAAGTAAGTGGACAGTGGCCAAAAGTGGCTTTGCAACCTTGGGGTCTGGGTGGCCCTTGTTTCAAGTATTGCCCGTGGAGGCTCTGGGTAGGAATAGGGTTGGCACAGTGGTTCACATCTAGTGCTGAGACCAGGTACCTCCAGCTAAAGAGCTTGCTTGCTGTATGATGTGTTAGTCTGCCCTGAGCNTGCTCTGGCTTCCTTTCCTACCCCACCTGCTGAGCCAGGGCAGTTGCCTGGGCCAGTGCTGTGGGAGGCTTTGAGAAACTTGGCTCAGAAGCTGGCTTGGGGAACATCTAGAAGACAGCCTTTTTCTCCATTGGCTCACTAATCTGAGGTTCTAGAGCTGTCTTTGGGGGAGGGGCTGGAGGAAGAAGAATGTTTGGCTGGTCTATTGAGTGCATTAAGGTCATAGCCAAGGCCTGTAGCTTCTGTTCCCATGATCCCCCAGGAGTGATATCATTTGAGTGTGAGGTCAGGGAACAACTCACTCCTCTGCGTCTCCAGAATGACACAGATTACAGAGCCTCCTTGCATCCATTTATATGAATATAGTGCATGGCGCTGTATTTGTGTATCAAAATGACAGGACAAATTCAGGGATGTTTTTGAATTTGCTTTCTTTTCAATCTATGCTTCTGTTAATGATTGATGTCTATTTTGAGCTGCAGATATCTGACACAAACATATATTCCATCACCTTCTCTTTACACACACACACACACACACACACACACACACACACACAGACTTTGTTTTAAAAAGGGTCTCACTGATTTACTAACACATGATTCGAACTCCTGGTCTCAAGGATCTTCCCAAGTACTGAGATTGCAGGCATGTGTCACTGTGTCTAGCTGGATTTCTGGTATTATTTCATTTTTATTTTATTTGTTTATTATTTGAGACAAGGTCTTTCTATGCAGCTCAGACTAGCTATGTAGACCAGACTGGTCTTGAACTCACAGAGATCTGCCTGCCTCTGCCTCCTGAGTGCTGGGACTAAAGGTGTGTGTGGGTCATCACACCTGGCTCTGTTTGTAGCCTTTTAAAGAAAAATCAGCAGTAGTTAGCGATTGTAGATGTGAATTTCAGTGGCTTTGTGTGGAAGTCACTTGACTCCATGACATTTATGGGGCTGGGGAACTTTCAGGGCTGGTTTGTGGAACTGACTGCCTTGGGGCTTTCCTGTCACAGGCTGCTGGGATGCCTATGAGAGGGGGGACTGAGCCAGGGGTTTCTCTGCATCTCCTGCATTCAAACTGAGGGAGGCCTGGCCTAAGGATGCAGGCTCCAGTACATCCTGGGCAGGCATCCTGGGGGTGGGGTGGGGCGGCCTGTAGTCAGTAATCTCCTCACATTAGCCTTCCCTTCTTACAGTCAGAACAGTTCATAAACTCCTCTCTGAAAAGGAGCTCATCTATGCTCCAGCCATGAGTTTGGGATCTAAAGGTTTGTTAAACCAGGTGGTGGGGGCCAGAGGGTGAGGGCTGCTGTAGTACAGAGTTGAGAGTTATTTCTTGGAGAAGAGTCCCTAGCCCACCCACATACTCCTCTGCTGATGACTTCAGAGTTCTTGGACTTGATGGAAAAAAAAAATACAAAAGGCATTTTTATTTTGATCGGCTTTTAGTTCATATATAGTATTTCCTGTGGTGGCACAGTCCACAAACTGGGCAATAAGCAGAGAAATGGCAGTGATTTTCCTGTGATTCCGTGGTGGCTCTATGCTGAAGACAGACCCCTTCCTGCTTTCCTTTGATCTCCTGTTAGACCTGCCTCTGGGCCCTGTTGTTCATTGTGTGTATAAAGAAGTCCCCAGGTGACTGTATCAAGTCTGGTTTTGAATACCGAATTAATAACTGTTGTGACATTTAAATAGCCTAAAACCGAAACCATTTAAAATCCCGGGGGACTCTTGAGAAAGAGTCTCCAGGCCTCAGTATTGTGTTACTGGAAGAAAATCAGTAGTAGTTAGATGCATACGGCACAGGAGGACCCGCCTGTCTAGGGCCAGCATCATCCTGCCTTCTGATGATGCCCTCACCACTGGCCAGAGGCACTCTACNTGGGCCTTACAGGAAAATAACTCAGTTTTGTTACCTGACAGAACTCTTTCCAGCCTTGCAATGTTTTATCTACCTTCAGGTAGATAACAGAATATATTCTCCAAAGGAAAAATGTAAAAATAATTTTATTTAAGTTATAAAAGGACCCGTTATTGTTTTTATAAATGAAATTAGTTATTTAAATTGTCATAGTAGGAAAGTATATTGTTCCTTGGCTAAAAACAGGAATGTAAATTTATTTTGGGATAAGTGGTTATTTAGTATTCTGGCAGTTGGGTTGGGGCTTCTTAAGGAACTTACGATGACTTCTAGGAACAAGAAATGTCAGTAACTTTAAAAGATCTCATGCACTAAGGCTTTTTGGCTCTCTGGGGTACTGTGGCAAAGCAGCCCTTGGCTCTTTTGACCCTGTGTTTAAAGACAAATGCTGTGAAATTCCAGGATCAGAATTGGCACACACATTGCTTGCATTTGACTTCCCTGGGTGCAGCACTGTAAATACCAGAGGTGAGACATTCCCTTCAGTGACGGCCTGCACAAGGTGCATTCTCGAAGCACTGCTGCCACAGCGGTAGGAGCTGACATTTATTGAGTACTTAACGGGGTTGAGCATTTCATACCTGTTGACTAATTCGATTCTCTCTATAACCCCGAGAGGCTGCCCTTAGTCTTGTTTAACAGATGAAGTGGCCGGCTTGAAGAAGCTAAGCAATTTATGCAAGTGCTAGCCTTGGCAGCTTTGCTCGGGAGCATTTTCCTCTGAGCGTGTTATATTTGCACGCTTCTGCCACCATGCTTGGCATTGGCCACAACTATGGCGTGTTGTACCTGCATTTTCCAGGTTGATGGATGGTGCGTGGAAGGCATCCTTAATTATTTCAGCCATGCAGTTTGAGTGGACATGCTCCCTTCTCTCTGGCTATGAGTTCCACATGTTTATCTGTGGTTACTCTCCCAGGACTGCTGCTTTAGGGTTCAAGCACAAAACACAGTGAAGCTGCCTCAGAATTTGATGGCCAATCCTGTTTGGAAAAGAAACCAGCTCTGGTTGTCTAAAGAGATGTTTGTAGCTTTGCCAGGCGAAAAGATCTCTAGGTATAAACGGAACTCCAAGTACTTTATTGGGACCCAGACTCGTCCCTTTCCCTCCTCTCCTTTCCTTCCTTTCTTCTTTATTATATATTTACTTATGCATTGCTTTGGATGGAACCCAGGGCCCCAGACATGTTAGGCAAGTGCTCTTCCACTGTGCCACACCTGCCTGGTCCAAGACCTTGATTTCTAAAGATACAGTTTTCTGGCACTTTTTATTTATTTGCTTTTCTGTGGTATAGTTCTTTGAATGATAAGGATGACATATTAACTATTTTCCTCATTATAGAGTGCATCTCTTTATTTTAATTTTAAGTCCATGTGCTGCCAAGATGAACACAACACGGACTCCTCAAGACAGTTGGGAAAAAGAATCTCCCTCTTGTTGACCACCTCTTCTAATCCACACATTTGCAGTGTTTGTATTTGTGGCCACTGTGTATAATCTCAATAATATGCTCTCCATCTCACTACTAATCTCTGTAGTATTTGTTCCTGTTAGTGCAAGATGTCTGTGGAATTGCAAGCCCATCCCTGTGNGAGCCGTCTATGGAGTTGGACATTGAAACTTTGACTCCAATAGACATGATGTCTCCATAGATTTCTCTGCAGCAGAGTCCTTTCCTTNGCATCACTCTTAAGAGGAGGCTGCAGAGCTTGGTAGTGTGGATGTCTCTGTGTCTGCTGATTCATCTTGCTGTGATGTGCTGTCAGAGTCACACCAGTTTTCAGATGCACAGAAATAAGTTTTACCTGGGCTTTGCACAGAAAGAAGTTTCACCGAGGCTTTGCTTCCTTGGAAGTCGGAACGTGAATGGCTGCTCCAGAATGGCATTGGAGTTCATCTCCCCTAGAGGATCTTGGCTTAGAAAGATTAATAACAGCTCCGCTGTTGGTTTCAGTCAACTAGGATTNGTACACTCTGTGACTCTGTGTCTCTTAGAATATGTTTTCTCTTAAGCAGTCTTTGAATTTCAGGGGTAGTTCTCGGGCTCACTGACTTAGTCCTGTCTCTTGATGGCCCNCATGGCCAGTCCTACTGTGTGTTTACTGTGGAGCANATGACCCATTCTCTGAATGGACTCCCTAAGAGCAGATGAAACACTCTTAGTCTTGGTGTGTCCTTTTCTCTTAAGAGTGACTGCCATTCTTGTCAGTAGGTGTCCTTTGGAGCCATGTTTGGGGCACTGAGCTAATGGTAGAGTTAGATTATCATGCTTTTAGTCAGCTTGCAAATGAAACAGAGGCCTTGCTGTTCCTTTGTTTAGTAACCTGTTCCCTATGGACACTCAGGATGTGTTGCACTTGTGATGTTAGCCATGCATCACCTAATGGGGTGTGTGTGGAGGGGAGGGGTTTGAGAAATCTGTCATGTGACTTCATGCCACAAACTTAAATGGTACAGGAATACCAGCCAGCCAGCCAGCCATATACACACCTGAAAAGTGTGGACTTGACTTTGTGTGTGTGTGTGTATATGTGTGTGTGTGTGTGTGTGTGTGTGTGTGTGTTCATTCCATTGTTTGAAGGGTCATGATGACAGAGCAACACAAAACTAAATTGAGCACAAGAGAACACGAGGCAATCAGGGGACACAGGAAGCTCCAAGTATTTATGATTACTGCCAGTACAAGGTGGCAGAGCGGTTTAATAGTCAACTTTTTTGTTTTTTAAAGAAAAATGTAAATAGGAGTACAGGCTAATGATAAAACATATAATACACTAAATCTATATGCCGGGAGCAGTCATTTATCATCAAGTGTAATGTCCTGTACACCACTGCATGTGCACTTACATGTGACTTGTGTCTAGTAGATNTGTTACATCAGCATCACCACAAATGTATTTTGCTATGCTAGGGTGGCTGTGATGTCACCAGGCTGTATGAGGTTTTCTGTTCCATTATCCCTTCAGAGACCACTGTTATGTATTTGATCTGCCAGTGACTGAAATTTCATTGCATGACACATGATTGTATTTTCAGTCAATTTGTCGTGCCTGAAATGGGCAGATAACCTACCAGAGGTTCTGTTTAGATTCTGAATTTTAGCAGGAGGTGTGATATGACTGGGCGTCTGCATACATATTGGGCATGGCATACCCAGACTCCAAGAGATAAGTAATAGGCTGTATTTTCAGCTGCTACATATGCACTGTTCTATTATACAGTGTCAGGTGACTAATACAGTACACAGGAGACACCTGTTTTTATTACTTCTTGGTCACCATTTGCTACCAAGCGTGACTCCCCCAAATTGCTGTTCTAATTNTTCATGAGGTTTTTATGGTGTTGTCCCTAATTTTCCAAGAGTACAGAAAAATTACTTTGTGTGGGGTACCTTTTAAGAAGTTTTTTTTGTTGTTGTTGTTTTTGTTTTTTGAGGGGAAATGGAAGGGTGAAGAGAAGATGGAAGTGAGGGCTTATGGGAAACATTGGGTATGAGAAGCCACTGTGCTAGCAGTACTGACTGCACAGTGCAGCTCCTCCACTGGGAACCGTGTGTGCTGAGGATGGTCCTGGAGGCACAGGAAGATGTAGGAGAACTTGGTGCTCTCTGTCTTTGCCTGCCTTAGATAATCTTCTCCCTGAGGGCTGCTTTCCCTTCCCACAGTCAACTCACAGTGTGGTCCNTACTAGGGAACCCAGGGACGGGGTTCTGCAGGCCAGTGTGGTTCTTGCCTCTGCTCCCATAGCCTGCCTAGGTTTTCTTCCCTCCATTCTATTTCCTTCTGTGGTGAGATCTNTTAGATTAATAGTCTTCAAATTAGTGTAATGATGGACTAGTGCCTTCGTTTTCTTGATGTATAATGAGTCTNGTCAGACTCAGGAGTGGAGGGAAGTGTTGGTCTCAGAGAGAACCCTGATGTGCTTGAGTGTGTGTGCTGGTGTGCGACCCCTGTGTGGAGACTTTGGTAGGACACAAGAGCTTTCATCTCTAAACTTGACTGACATTAACAGTAGTCAGTTGGACAGATGGAACCAGGGACTGGTTCTTCTGATAGAGTCCAGTTCCATCCAGTCCCTCCGATACTGAGTCCAGTTCCATCCAGTCCATCCCATACTGAGTACAGTTCCATCCAGTCCTCCCATACTGAGTACAGTTCCATCCAGTCCTCCCATACTGAGTCCTGTTCCATCCAGTCCTCCCATACTGGGTACAGTTCCATCCAGTCCTCCCATACTGGGTACAGTTCAATCAGTCCCTCCCATACTGAGTCCAGTTCCATCCACAAACCTCCTTTCTGTTCTGGAGGGCTTGCAGGGGCTTTATTCCCTCTGAGCACTTTCTCATTGCAGTGAGTTCTATGATATTGTGCAGGTGATGTCCACGCTCAGAATGCTGGACAGTCGCGCTTACCTTCCCCTCTCTAGAAGTCCCATTGGCTCTGTCCTGGAAGCCCAGAGTATTTGCTTGTGGCGTCTTGTCTCTTCTTCCTTTCCCTCTGTATTCCCGTCATTTTATTGATGTCACNTTGTTGAGCCACCATAGGCAATAGAATGCAAGCTACATAGGNAGTAGAGGTCTAACTTTGACATTACTAGTAACCACATNACAAAAGTAAAAAGAAATGCATGAATGTAATTTGTCATTCAGTTGCTACTTCTAGAGTCTATNGTCATTCAGTTGTTAACCTCGAGAGTNCAGTGCACATGCCTATGTGGTCTGCTTGTGATGGGCAGCGGAAGTTTAGAAGCCTGCCAGCGAGTTAACTTGGCAGGATTTTATACTTTTAGCCTTGTTTCCACCAAGGGTCACTGGTGTTTTGTGGAAGGTATTTTTGTAGATGTTGTAACTTGATGCACTGGTAAGACACATTTATTTAGGAACATCTCTATTTGTGTGTAGAACAGGGCTTGGCAAACAGCCCATGGACTGAATCTGTCTCACTCCTCCTTGTGTGCTCAGTCTTATTAGAACACAACCTGGCCAGGCATGGTGGTACACATAATCCTTACACTTGGAAGATGGAGGCAGGAGGATCAGGAATTCAAGGCCGGCTCAGCTGGATGAGTCCCTGTCTCAAAGAAACAAACACACCCAAGACAAAAAGAGCAAAGAACACNGCCAGGATTGTTCAGTTGCATGCTATTTGTGGCTGCCTTTATGGTAGCACCGTCGAATTGAGTAACTGTGAGCTTGTGACCTACAAAGGCCNAAACTTTCTGGAAGAAGCCTGTTTACCCTGTGTGCAGCGGGGTACAGGACTGGAGTGGGATGCTGCTCTATTGGAGCCTTGCCTGTCTCTTTCTTCGTGCCAGAGCGCTGTATACTTTTCTGGGGCAGGAGGAGGCAGCTTTCAGTGGAGGGTTCCTGAAACACTGCGTGGTTCCTGGCAGATAACAAGCCCTTCCTAAATGTTAGCAACACCCCCTATCTTTCATCCCATGCTTGAATTTGTAGACTTACTTATTTCTTCATGGGAAAATTGGAGATACAATTCAAAGTATTATCCAGTGGAAATAGAGTGCAAGCTGTGTGTGCGCNCTTNGAATGTAGCTTCAGTGACCCCTGCAACCACACTTAAAAAGTAAAAGGAAGCAGATAGGTTTAGTAATGTGTGGATTAGCCCAATAGAACCCACATCATGTCAACATATAGTCAGTGTAACAAATGTAGTCATGCCAGCATTTCCTGAAGACTCCAGAGTCTCCCTCCCTGTATGTTTACTCTGTAGCACATCACAGCTGGAATAGTCACATCCCGAGGAAGCNGCTGTAGCATGCAGCCTCATCCCCTAATACCAGCTGGCTGTCCTATAATAATCACTCCTGATGCTGACTGTGCAGGGCTGGTACATTCCTGACAAGTTATGAGCACTTGGCCCAACAAGACGTCCCCCCACTGCCATCTGCNAGAGAACCTCCTGTATTTCTGTATTTCCCACGACTTCTCCATCCTGTTCAGGAATGTTGTGTGACAACTCCCACAACTTAGGAAAGGCCCTCAATCCACCTGACCAGCAATACAATTTACAGAAGTCAGTGGTAGCTAGTTTATTAGGAAGCATGCAAGTTAGGACCAGCAGGGGGACAAGGATGCACACGGTGTGGCTGGGGCGGAGAGGGGCTGCAGAGTTTCTATGCCCTCCGCAGTTCCTTTCAGGGTATCACCNCAGGGGGCTCACCAAACTGGGAAGTCTCCAATCCAGTGTTTAAGAGTTAAGGCCCAGCCACTGTCCACTTTCCCTCTCAGCAAGCAGTGAATGTGAGGCTGACAGTTCCCACTCTTTAACTGTCTCGGGGACCCCCATTCCACGTCCTTTCATAGGCACAGGCTCAGTTGTGACCCACTGGGGCTCATGATCAACTGTCATGCAGGAAATCCCGAGGTTTTCAGGGAGTTCTGTATCAGAAGCTGGAGAACAGCGCAGAGATACTTTTTATCGTTTCCATGACAAGGCAGCACTAGCAGAAGGCCCGCCCCTTCCCCACCCCTTCCCCAGCTGGCAAGACCTATTTAAAACCGCTTCTCTGTGAGCAGCTGAGGCGTTCTTATTTTCCATTCTCTCTTGCCCCTGTCTGAGTAATCATGAATCTCACACTGTGCCGGTAACTCCCCCACATCTTGGTTCTCAGGAAGCAAATGCAGGAAAATATAGTAACATTACTCGGGATCTTTAAATGTAGCATTGTGACTGCGCTTACAATAACTTGCTGAAGAATAACTGAGCTGTAGATGATAAGTCTCCCTGTGGGTTTTCTGAGAAATGGGCTNTGTGGCTCAACCCTCCATCCTGCCCGCTGTCCTTGTGGACACTGGGTAGGGCAGACCAACACGGGAGCTCATCTCAGAACCTCAGCAGCCCTGGGGCTGAGAGACNGCTTGGCTCCGCCCAAGCTGGTTTGGTGGATAGNATGTGTGCATTGAGGTGCTGCTGGTAAANTAAGTGCAGCAGTGGGTTTTAAGTCCTCAGTGTAGTCTTTAACCTCTCTTCCTGCCTTGTGTCACGTTTCTGCATTTGTTTTTCCCTCGTGTTGGGAAGAGAAACCCGGGGCCCTCAGTATATGCTGGGTGAGAAAGCTCAATCACTGAGCTGCACTCACTTGAGTTTTACTGTTTATTTTTTTTTAGGTTTTTATCTGAAGCTGCCTTCAGAGCTCTGGCTTCACATCTTGCCCTCTGTAGTTGGCCTTCGGCAGGGAGATTGTTTCTTGATGTTCCAGGTGCTTTCCCTGGAAGATGAGTTTCACAGATGAAGGAGAGTTAGAATNCACGGACAAGGCTGGGTGGGGTGTGGTTCTGTGCCACAGCATCTGTTCAACTCACATGAGGCCCTGGGACCCGTCCCCAGTGCCGCAGAACAAACCCAAACGAGACAAGGAGACCAATGTCTTGTGCACAGCCTCGCTTAAGCATTCTCACCTTTTCACATAAGCAACACAGATGAGCAAAGACAGGAGTGGTACCGGAATAGAAGAGAGTGGTGACCGAACCTCTGTGGAACTGAGTGGAACATGGTTGCTGAAGGNATGTCTGGGAGTTGAAAGGTTTAAGTGTTTCCCATTCTGAACATGGCTTTGTGCAGATTCTTTNACACTGAAGAACATGGCTGAATGGCCTCTGAGTGTCTTATGGCCTGGGGTATAAGCACACTTGGGGTCTCACTCTAATGCGGAGGAGATGCTTGTAAAGGATGGTATTTGCATCTGGCTTTTGCTTTTCTAGGGGGTGAGACACACAGCAAGGCATGAAACTTACAGCGTGTACGTGAGTGTGTTCGTGTAAATGATGGTATTTAAAGTAGTGTCTGTGGAGGGAGGAGCCTGTAGAATCTGCCACGGTTGGTAGATTGCTCTAGAAAGGTCACGGTCTGTAAAACAATCACAAAAACAATCTCGGCACAATTCAGAATTTGACTGCATGTGGTATCACAACGGATGATAGTGCCTGGGATGTGGACGGGAAAAATAGATTGAGTTGTTATTTGTGTGTGTGGCTGTCTCTTATACACATCTAGATGTGTATAAGAGACAGCTGCATGTGGTATCACAACGGATGATAGTGCCTGGGATGTGGACGGGAAAAATAGATTGAGTTGTTATTTGTGTGTGTGGTGTGTTCCTGTGGGCATGGTGCACATGTCCAGTGGAGGCCAAAGTCAATGTCAGATGTTTTTCTAGGTTGCTTTCCAGAGGGTCTCACTGATTGGCTAGACTGGCTGACCATCAAACCCCCCAGGATCCTCCCATTCATGCCTACACTGGGATTACAGGCATGCCCCATCATGCCTGGCCTTTTTAGAGGGTGCTAAATNAGCGCCTTACTTTTGCTCAGCAAGTGTTTTATCCACCGAGCCATTTATTNCCCCGGCTCCTGAATTAGTGTTCATTATTTTAAACNTGGAGATAGTTAGCAGGTTGAGAAAAATAACTTTTGAAAGGCTATTTTTGGCCGTTTAAAACACTTGCACTATTGAAGGAAGTGTTCTGAGTAGCTGCCTGGGCTTTGTGCACCAGCCCGGCGTGTAACTTGCATCTTGTTCCTATGTTGTTGGTTTTGTTGCTAACACCATGATTCCGTCCTTTCACAACCATGGTTCTTTCTAGTAAGAGACGTGNGACCTGATTTGGATAGATAGTTCAAGAATATTTTCACCTTTTCTTACCATGCCCCTTAGGTAGAAACCAGTATTTTGTTATGACTAAAAGAAAGTTTGNTNAAGCTGGTATTTCTCATAAGGAGGCAGTTGAGACTTTCTGAGTCCACAAACCTTTCTATAAAAAGCATGGTGATACTGTCAGTGATAACTAGCCTTCTTCTTCTGCCCGGAGTCAAAAGTCCTGGTCTCAAAGCTGTCGCTCTTATCTCAGGCCCACCTGTCATTCAGATCTATATTTTCCCTACAGCTGTTCCCAGAAGCACCCANGGGCTTCAACTTCCCCTGTCCCTGGGCCCTCTCAGAGCTACCTGTCAGTCCCTGTTCCCTGCTTCTCTCAATTCAGGCTTGTGAAGTGTCTGGGAACTCCCTAGCCTCCCAGTTTTGGGGAACTTGGGCTGGTAGAGTCCCCCTTTTCAATCGCTGCTGGAGGCAGAGGTGGCAGAGTTGTAGGCCGATGGTGTTAAGGATGGCAAAGTGGTGCCTGGGGGCGGCTCAGTGATGCATTCTGGTACCTTCCCAGTAGCCTCTTGGGAATGCTTGCTTTCTCTAACTCCCAGTTTGAGAACCAAGGCCTTACTTTGATTGTTGACTTTTACTTCCTCAAGACTCGGCTGCANGGTGAGCTTGCATACTTGGTCCCAGAGGAGAACCCNCCCAGCCCTTGCATGAATTACACGGAGCCCTATCGTCTGCCTGTGTTTAGAAAGTAGGAAGCCAAGGTAAAGGAAATCATATGTTGTGTTTCTCCCTGGCACACAGCATTGTTCTGTATTTCACTGTAGCCCTATTTAGACTTCGTCTTCAGCTAGGGGATCAGGTCTCAGACCTCCTCCTCCTCCTGTCTGTATTCCCTTTCACCCAGCACTGGGACTGACCCAGTGCTGTGGGCAGTACTGAATCAGGCCTTGCATGTCACCATCGGCTTCGCATACAGTCACCAGTATAGAGGAAATGCAAAGGACAGTGACAAATATTGCCTCAGAGCCTGAGTCTTCCCTGCCCTGTCCTGCATCCCAGACTCCCAGCTCCCACCTTCTGGAGTTTTGCCAGCTGCCTCTGCCATCATTTCACATGTCACACGNGTGGGACTTCCCCTTCCTTTCNTTANTGCAAAGGCTCTCCTCTTAATCAGCTTTCATTCTGTCTCATTTCTTCTCCAACAAATCATCCCCAGCTCTAAGCAGATCTGCCTTCTCACTTGCTAAGTGAGGAGTTTCTGTCTTCCTCAGGCCATTGCTTCACCCAGGACGATTTCCTCCTCCTCACCTCTGTGTTACCCTGCACTGTATCTGGAGCCACGGGGCCAGGTAACCAGTTTCCACAGTGGTGTGGTGACTGACAGTCTGAATCACCTGAGCAGGGTGTCTCAATGAGGAAATATCTAGATTAGGGTGACTCGTGGGCCTGCTGTGAGGGATTTTCTTAATTGAGTTAATTGAGGTAGGAAGAAGACCCGCCCGGAATGTGGGTGACACCATTTCATGGGCTGGGTTTTGGACGAAATCAAAAGGAGAGAACAAAACCTCGCTGCTGTGCCCACATTGACTCACTGCTCCCTGCTTTTGACTGGATGTGATATGTCCAGCTGCTTCAGGATNCTGCTTCCTCCGCTTCCCCTCATTGATGGATGGTAACGAGGAATTCTGAGCCAAGTAAAATCCTTCTCCCTCAAGTAGCTTTTGTCAGGGTATATCATCATAGCAACAGGAACCAAAATCAAATCCACATGGTACCTGCCATATGTGGTGCTTCAAACACTGAAGTCTTTCCTTCTCCGGGAAGTAGTAGCATGTACTGTAGACTGTGTCTCTAGAATCCAGATTCAGCCAGCCTTGGATGGAAAACGTTATGGCCTGTACAGTGCAGTCCGATCTCACATGATAGCTTCCATGTGTATTGAGCACTTGACACAGTTTTCTTGTCATAATTCCCTGAAGAATATATTCTCATATGCTGTCTACACAGCATTACAATGTGCTAGGTATTATATATAATGTGGGAGAGCANGTNTAAGTTCTTTANACACACTGTGCCATTTTATTGTAAGGGACTTTGGCATTCNGGGATTGTGGTCCGGTGAGGGAGGGTATCCTGAATCTGCAGACCCCATGAAGACATCAAGGAGTATCTGTGTATTGTACGTATGATGAAAGAAGTATAGCCCAAGAAGTTTTACATGGAGTGCTGTTGAAAAAGAAAAATGCTTTCCAGAATCATTGCCAGGNGGGCTTGTTGAGAAATGGTCATGAGTACCCTGTCATCTGATATTAACTTGGTTTTCTAAAAAATGAATGTGACAGATTTTGAGGGGTGGGATTTACCTATTTGTCCAATCTTTATTCATGCAGGTGTGGCACATGATGCGAATTTGACTATTTCTGTATGAGTTTTCCTTTTTTCATAATTTGGGGGAAATGTCAACTTGTGACACATTGAATCCCACAGAAGCAGGATGGAGTCNTGGCCATGCAGTGTCCCCTTGGTCCCCACTCCTGGTCCTGATGATGTGTTCATTGTTAGGTTATTTAGGCAAATTCTAGACCAGGACGCTAGATAACTTTTTGAGACCATCTGTAGCCAGATGCCGTTTTTAAGATTTAATGGCAAATTGGTTTTGTTTGAGCAGAGTTCTTTCCCCCTATGACTTGCTTATTTTCCCCTGGTGCCTTGTAGCACTTTTCTTTTTTTCTTGTCTACTTTGGGGTGGTTTTATGGCTTACCTTAAACAGCTTCTGCTATCAACAAGAGAGCCGTTTCATGCTGCCTTCTAAGTAAAGAAGAATAGGCTAATTAAGCAGTTTGAAAATTAGTTCTCCTACCTCTTCTCCTCTTGCCCTCCCAGCTGTCATCACAGGAGTACCTCACCCCCAGGGTCCAGGCTGTCACAGCTACATTGAGCCACTTGTGTGTGTGTGTGTGTGTGTGTGTGTGTGTGTATGTGTGTATGTGTGTGTGTATACAAATAATGCTTGTCTCCTTAGGTATAAATGAGAGCATGAGACCTACTAGTCTCAGAACCAGAGAAGGAACAT
>LZPO01055252.1:154052-169563 GCA_001675575.1 Neotoma lepida
AAGCATCCTTGTCATTAGAGTTTGTTGATGGCTCACACTGATGGACCCGCTCTGAACTTCCTGCATTTTGTGTAATTGCTCTCCAGAGCAGGGCCTGGAGAGTATCANATACTCAGTGTCACAGGCTGGCAGGTGGCTAGGCCTTGGCACTGTGAAAGGTGGAGTGTCTGTGTGTGTGAGCCTACTGCCCTCCACCTACCTGAGAGGAGTCACAACCAGAGTCTCCATTTCCCTGGTGCTCTGAGAAGTATGACAGGCTGTGCTCTGTACCTGGCCCGTGCAGTCCATGGGACACACGAATGCACCCTTGCCTGTCTTCATCTCGGGGGTGAGCTGTTGGAACTCTGGCCTCCATTCTCAGCACNCCCAAGGGNGAACTAGGTAGAGGTGGAGTTCGCGGTTGCAGGGCTCTGCCTCCTACTTGAAGGCCGCCAGCCAGGTGTCTTTGCCTCCAGCGTATGCACAAGAGAGAAACACTTGACTGGAATGTTGACTTCTGAATTGTGTCAGAGGAAGATGTGGCTAGTCAGCTGGTGTCCCCCCCCCATGGCTGGCCAGTTGTGCCTGTGGCCAAAGGACTTCATTAAAAAAGCCACCACGATTCAGTCTCTCCTTCCATCAGCCCTAGATAGAAACNTCTTGGGCCATGCTCTTGGCATTTGANCTTTATAAGAATTGGACAATAACAGTCTGTGGTACTTGAGGGTTTTTCTAGCCACAGCTCAGGAAACTTTGGGACTCTGGAAATACCACTGGATAATGTAAGTGGAAGAGCAGTCAATGTATGGGGAGCCACCCTGACTCTGGAGTGGCCTGGGATCCATTATTTCTGCACCTTCATCTTCTCATTCGTTAAGTGAAGGCCTTGGAGCTGAAGCTCCTTAATCCTTCCCTTCAGGATTCAATTTCTAGTAATTTCTGATGGAATTTACATCTCATCCGGAGAAGCCTAAGGAAATGATGTCAATTCCAGCCACACTGAAATGGGTCATTTTTCCTCTTCCCTCAAAGCTTGTCACCTTCTACCTCTTTTTACTTACTTGGAAGAAGGATTGTTGGGTGAGAAGGAAGGTTCTGGTAGCTTCCGGCTGCTCTTTTGGGTAGGCAGGAGCAAGGGGTAAATAGCGCCTAACAACAATCCAGAGAATTCCCCTGTTGTTGCACAGCNGCACAGCTGTACAGCTTCACAGCTGGTGTTGCTTCTTCTTGCTTACTGCTGTCCTTGGGTCGTTCTTACTATTTCTATATTCCTGCACACAGCAGCTTGCTGTATGTNCATACAGTGCTCTGAGGTGTTTCCTCAGATGCTTTCTCTGCACTCAGGGACTTTCTGGTTGACCTGTCATAATACAACTGAGGGGAATAACCTAGTGCTGATAATGGGGTTTAATTTTTCCACTCCATAATTCAGGCAAAACGATGACACCATTCTTCTTCTTTCCTTTTTGGTTTTTCAAGACAGGGTTTCTCTGTGTAGTTTTGGTGCCTATCCTGGATCTCGCTCTATAGACCAGGCTGGCCTCGAATTCACAGAGATCCACCTGACTCTGCCTCCCTAGTGCTGGGATTAAAGGTGTGCACCACCGCCATTCTTCTTACAACCTTTGAATTGTGTGTAGGTGTTGTTTGGTCCTTGTAAAACATGACTGAATTGTTATTGATTGTGTGCTTTGCTAGGACATGAATTGATTGTTTATCAACTGTATTATCGGAATAAATTCTCATGTATAGAGGGAACTCATTATTCTATCTTTTTAGTTAGGGGGGTTTAGATTACTGAGGCCTTGAAAAGCCTTAATGTCTTGTTGAAGTAAACTGACTCTAAAAAGCCAGCTAAAGTACCAATGTACCATGGCTCTACATACTCACCTGAGACGTTTCCTGGTGCCTTCCCAGGCCCAGTCACGCTTTATGCCTTGACATCTGGAGGTGGATGAGATTTTGGAAGCTCTAGCTTCTTGTTTTAGCCTCACCATCAGCGTGACTCTGTTCTGGCTGGGGTTTTATTCTGCTGGTCTTCAGGTGTAGAAAGTGTTTGTAGCCGAGTGGTTTTTAAAAGCCCCTTAGGCTGTCACAGTATGTGGTGGCTTTGACTCATGGTTTCTTGTTTATCAGTATCATATCTAGTGTTAGGTTTTAAGGCTGAATCACAGAACAAATCTCCCAGTATCAGCAATTACCAATTGTGGTCAGTCTTGTTTTTTTTCCTTTCTTAATCTTGTTTCTTATATTACATGCCCACATGTAATTTTTAAAGGGAATTCAGATGCCAATTCATGACATCAGTAAATATTACGATATTTCAGTAACAATTTCTTAAAACCACCACATATACAGTGTTGATTTTCTCAACTGTCTACAAAGATGTTTATGTANGGATAGTTCAAACAAAGATGCAAATAGAATCCATCAGTTTCTNTTGGACAACCCACAAATCAGTGGGTTCAGTACCGATTTTTTTTTTTTCTTGCATTGCCAGTTGATTTATTTTGAGACTTATTCTTTGGCTTTCCCATAGGCTAGCATTTGCTGACTGGGTTTTCCTAGAAACAGCCAGCCAGATGTAGAGCCGATCTGATTGGTTTTCTGTCAAGACTGTTTCTACCATTGTGTGAGAAGGTGTGTGTGTGTGTGAGCACGAACACCAGGAAGTGGCTAGCCTGTGGATAGCTTGGGTGACAGGGCCCCTCATTCATAATTCAGGGGGATTGCATCGATGGCCGATCTATTCCTTTCACATTTGCTACTCAGAGCTGGAGGACACTAAAGTACAGATGCCCAGAGAAGTATCCTGCTCAGCATAGACTTCCCAGCGTCTTCTGACACCTGAAACATGTCTGCTTTTCAGAGGACAGTCTCTCAGAATTAGGATTGTTTGACTGACTCTTTTGACTTTAGGGTAGCACAAAAGTGATNCACAGTCAGGGGAAACTGTACTTTGATTATTGAATGTGCATCCCTCCGCNACTCCTTGTGGGTACCCTTGCATGCGGCGTGCCAAGGCCCTCTGGGCAGGGTGTGCTATGGTGGGTGTGGTCATTACATCTTAACTGTAAGTATATGTATTTTACAGTGGGCTCATTTGCAGTATAACCTCACAAATCAAAAAGAGTTAGAAATTATGAACTCATGGTTTGAGATGTTTCTGAAGTCTTTTCATCCACTGAAGTTGACATCCTTAACAGTGCCCCAGCTTTGGCCAGTGAGAGCTGCAAGGTGTTTGTGCTATTGCTTGTCACATCTCTAAGTTACCTTAGTGGCTGGGGCTGTGGCCTGAGGCATGCAGATGTAGCCCANCTAAGGCAGAGGCTGCAGTTCTGTAAAGGGCAGTGGTATTGTGGATTTATAAAATAGAATTTGGGGACCACATTGGGAGTTGAGGATGCCTATTGCCCCTGCTTGGCCCTTGTGTCTAGGCCTTTTCAGCAGACAAAGGATTTTTTTTTTTTAAAAAATGGTTGCTTTTTTTAAAATGTACTATAAATTTATTTGATATTTTTAATTCAAAATTAGAATTATAAAGTCTTGGTTTTACAGTTGTATGTGCTTTCCCCTGAAAATAATAACTAGGTATGCTTATGTAATTACTTCTTGGCCTGATAATTTTATGTATACATCATACATATGAATGTTTCAAGTAGCTATCAATGTTATTGTAAACAAGCAAGTACCAAAAAGAGCTGGAAATACTTCATCTTTAGGGTTTACNCCACTAGCAATCATAGATGATTATTCCTGGTTGTTGAGAATGATCGCTCTGTATTGATGCCACCAACTCAACATATAATTTAGTTATTTCANTCNATGTTTTCAGACACTCAGAAGCTAATACTCAGTCATAATTACGTTAACTGTGTGGTTCCAAAGCCAAGCAAGGTGTTCTCAGAGAAGTCTCATGTCCTATAACAGGCAGCCTTCTCCAGCTGTAGGTTCTACATCTGTGGATCTAACCAACGTTGCATGGAAAATGAAACATTTCTGCTGACATGTATGCAGTTGGGCATATGGTGATTGATCTGTAATCAGTCAAGATTTTCTTGTCTTTCCCTAGGCATTGTATTTCACAACTATTCTCATAGCAGTTATATTTGCCTTAGCTCTAATCTGGAGAGAATTTAATATCTAGGAAGGTGTGCATAGGCTCCATCCATAGCTTTTTATAAAAGAGCTGAGCAGCCCTGTCCCCTCTCCCATTAGCAACGCCATAGTGGTGGGTTTGCTGAAACTGTTAAACCTGCATGGGCATANCTTATCAAACCAGGGCTCATGATCTATTTTGACGCTNATTTTTGGTGTTTGGACAAATGGATGGTATTTTGTTTTCTAGTGTNAGCAAATATATATATATAAAGTATAGTTACAGTTTTAATATTTCCTATTNAAAAAATAATGATANCCTCCATATACTTTGTCCAAGCTAGAGTCTCAAGACTTGCTCCTGACTCTGGCATATTGTAATTGAGTTAATCCTGACATTGAGCCACTGAGTGTGCTATTTATTCAGTTATTTTAGAAAGGATGATTACAGCAATGTCTGTCTAAATACTTTAATCATATGCCAAGATAGTTAGAAAATACATGAATATCCCTGTCTGCTTATTTCTGTTTCTGTAATTTACATGTCATCTGGTTCAGTGGTTCTCACCGGGATGATTTGAATACCCAAGGGAGTTTTGGCAACATCTAGGGACATTTTTTGATTGCTCCAAATCCAAGGAGAGTGGAAGTTTTTGTTAAGTACCCCCGTGATGCTGGGGACTATCCCTAACAAAGCACTGCCTGTTCCCAAATGACCATATGCCCAATGCTAAGAAAACCTGTCAGAATCAACCAGACATTTGAAGGCTTGTGTTCCTCCCCTCAGACGCACCCCTAACCCCCATTCACTTCCTGTCTTCCTTCCTCTTGCACTTTGTTGCTTTTTCAGCAAAACCAGACGTTTACAGCTAAGACTTTAGGAAGACGCTGGCCATTTAAAATGAAAAGTCACAAGAATATTAGTGGTGTGTTCTTTACACGGCTTCATAGCGAAAACACATGATCTGTGTTGTTGATTTCTTCTGGGATAAGTCCTGTATGCAGCCAAGTAGTTTGGGAAAGCTACTTTTAGTTATCATGGGCCTCAGGAAAGCAGACTGAGTTATGTGCACACACCACCAGCTGAGAGAGGCCCACTATCTCATACAGCATTGTAGGTTCTGTGACTTCAGGGCCGATTTCGAGATATTCTCCTCTGGAAGGTGGGTCATTCAAAGTCACATATAAGTACAGGTGATTATGGGTAGGGAACACTTTTGAGTACCTGGAGAACTCTGGGTTGATGCATGAGTTCCCCCCCCCTCTGTTTCCTGTTGCCCAACTTTACTACGAAACACAACCAAGCCACATACACGATTATGGACCCATGGGGCTTATGTTGCCTAGGTGGTAGGTATTCCCTCCTATGGTGGTAGGTAGGAAGTCACCTAGTGGCATATTTCTTGGATCCTGTCTCTGCTGTTGAATGACTCCACTCAGTTTCATTTAAATGGAGTCAATAATTTAACCACGGATATAAGCAAGGATAAATGGGGGGAGGGGTTCCTTTTCCTTGTGGGAGGTCTGCTGGAAATATTGGCAATACAGTTTAGTTGCAGAGATCATGTCTGGGCTTGTTGGTTGTGTGCAGAATGCATGTGTCAGGGCTGGTCTATCTGGTCATTTCCTTAGGAACTTGAGGACTTCACCCAGGCCTTTCCCCTAGATTTAGTAATGAAGTTTGCAACATTGCTTAGCTTTCCCCATACTATCATATGGATTAAATGAATGTTGGTGGGAGAACATTGACCCCACAGAACAAATCAGACTCCACCTGGTCGGCATTTCTCTTTGACAAAAGCGAATGCNNTACNACGTGGCTATTGCAGGAGGGTATATATGAATAGAGAGCTTCTTGGCATCCCAGTGGCAGTTCACAGGCATGTCTGCCCTTCTCCCCAGAAGAGTTNTATAGTCAGTTTCAGGAAACNGTTTCTGGTAGGTTTCAGCATGCCTGTTGCTGGTTCTGTGCACCTGGGTGTGTGTGGTGCTGCTTGCTGGTTTCCAGGGAGTCTTTAAGGCTTTAACCCTCAACATCCCTTGTTTTGAATGTATACCCCTAGGGCAAAAAAAAATATTCATTTTTAGGCCTTTGCCACCCAGCATAGATCACCAACCCTTTTAATCTCAGCATCTTCTGTCCTGTCTCACAAGAAAGATACTTTTTTTTTTTTTTTTCTGAACTGCTGTCTGGTCAAATTCAGAATCTTGCAAAGGGGCCCTACTCTTTTTAATCCCTATGTCAGGCTTTTGATGGAATCTTTAAATATGACAGTATTTGGGGACGTTGTCTGATACGTTTCTACATAGGAACTAACCAGCATGTACTTTTTCTAGTTCTGAGTGGCAGTTCTGGTCGAGGATGGGCCCCCACCAGTCCTGTTGAACTATTGTGATGGCAAGGACAAAANTGGCCTCCAAGCNTTTCTAAGGAGAAGGGGTTGGTGTGGCCAGGTAGCAGGCTGCCAGGCTGAGTGAACAAATGGAAGTTGTTCTTCAGTGCTCTTTGGTGGNTTCTGGGAGGGAAGCCAGGGTTATCTTGTTTGGTCTTCTGGTACCGCTAGAGGGTAGGGTTGTCATAGCAGGCATGCTAGAAGTCCTTGAATTTGTTCAACTCTGCAAGATAGCTTCATTGTGATTCCCAGCNACTAGGCAAGCAGATGCCCAATTTTTCCCGACCACCAGAGNAGTGTCCACACGGCAGNCTCNTGTCTGCTTTTGCTTTCCCCCAGAAACACCATGCTCTGAAGAAGAAAATGGATTTGTGAATCTGCTNCCCAGAAACTNNGTGATTTGGTGTGAACCCTGCTTATTAATTTGTTACTAACCTAGNGTTTCTCAAGTTTCCTAAGCTGGAGGAATTTGCGGGTGTAAGCAGCGNGACCATCTANGTAGGGTAACAAGGAGGATGGCTGTTTTAATCTGATTCAGTTCATTTCCTAGAGCATGATTATTAAAACATTCATTTATGGTCTCTGTTTCAGAGCCAGTGTTAGTCATTCGGCTTCCAGGAGAGCCNTTGAACACAGGTGTCCTTAGGATTTCAGTGGGAGTTCATAATAGCCTGAAGAAGGGTTTGTTCTCTTCATCTACTGTGGATATTTTTGCTGGAAATCATTTTATTTATTTATTTATTTCAAATAACATATTAATATAAGCAACACTTGAACTTTCTGTTCCCAGCACCCAGAGGCCAAGTTCATGTTTTCTTACGTGCAGCTCTTCTGTTTCTTTTTATAAAGACATTTGTCCACNAAAGTATAGTTTTTATGAATAAATAAGATCACTAAATTGTACACTTTTTAGTTTTTTAAAGACAGGGTCTCACTATGTAGTCCNGGTTGTCCTGAATTCAATATGTAGGTTCAGGCTGGTCTCGAACTCAAAGATCTGCTGGCCTCTGCCTCTGCCTTTCAAGTACTGAGATTAAAGGCACTGCCATGGCCAGCTCCTTTTTCAAATGACATATGTTTAGGCTATGTGAATTAAATTTCAAATTAATAAAATTTGGAAACTAATTCAGGAGATGAAATACAACCAGGAGGGCTACGCATTTTAGTTTTAAAAATAAAAATGTTTTTATGGGTTGCCTAGATGGGAAGCCTGGAGTGAGCCCATTGAGGTTACAGTAATTAAATGTGTGTGGATTAATGAGTCTGGATGATGAGAATAAGGTTGGAACACACTGTGATGTTGCTTAAGCAAGGAATGAAGCACTGGTTGTGCTTTCCTAGGTAAATATGTCAGAGGGAAACTGCAGAGTTTTTTTGTTTTTGTTTTGTTTTTTAAACTCTTTGGCTCCTTGGGGGGGCCCCCACCACTCAGCTCCCAAATAAATACACACAGGCTTATCCTTTCTTATGAATGTCTGGCCTCACCTTAGCTTATTTCTATCCAGCTTTTCTTAACTTAAATTATCACGTCTATCTTTTGCCTCTGGGCTTTTACCTTTTTCTATTTCTCTGTATCTTTTCTTTTCTTCTTACTCCATGACTTGCTGTGTAGCTGGGTGGCTGGCCCCTGGAGTCCTCCTCTCCTTCTTTCACTCTTCGATCTTCTTCCCAGATGTCTTCTATTTATTCTCTTTGCCTGCTGGCCCCACCTATCCTTTGTCCTGCCTACCTATTGGCTGTCCAGCTCTTTATTAGACCAATCAGGTATTTTAGACAGGCACAGTAACACAGCTTCACAGAGTTAAACAAATGCAACAGAAAAGAATGCAGCACACCTTTGCATCATTAAAACAAACGTTCCACAGAGTAAGCAAATGTAACACATCTTAAAATCACATTCCACAACAGAAAACAATAGCAGTTGACCTGCCTTTGGAAGTCTCCTGTTTAGAAACCAGGAAACGTTTGTGGTGGGTAGTGTCCCAGCATACCAGTGTTCTGTCACCTGCTAANAGGCATTCAGCTATTTCTATCTCACCGTTTCACTGCCCCTGGCCTCTCTGCTCTGTTGACATCCACAGATGAGGCCCACCTCTCCAGCCTGGACATCATAACATTCTCATGCTTGAAGTGTTTTTCTTCATTTTTCTTTTTACTCTTTTATTTTGAAATAAGTTTAGATACACAAAACATTGCTGAAATACTTGAGAGAATTCCTACCTACTCCCTTCCTGCTTTGTCAGATATCAGCACTTCCCCTAACCAGCTCAGCTGGAGGCAGTACAGGTATTTCATCATAACCTCATCTCTGCCAGTTTGACAGGTGAGAGTCGATGGCTCTTTTCAGTAGTTTATTCTTTGAAAGTTTGTACATGCATATAACACATTTTGGTCCCACTCACCACCCTGCTTCTGTATACCAAGCTCCCATTCTCTCAACTAGTCTTCCTACTATCATGTCTTTTTTGGGGGTTTTTACTTATTTTTGAAACAGGGTCTGGCCCTGAACTTGCTAAGTAAACCAGGTTGGCCTTGAACTCAGATCTGTGTGCTTCTGACACCGAAATGCTGGGATTAAAGGCGTGTTCCGCCATGGAGCCTTGTTTTTGTGTTGTGACTCTCTAAAGCATAGGTAACGATACCCTCCTCCCCTGCAAAGCCATCAACTGCCAATCACTCTCTTTTGGGAGTGGTTGGAGTCCCATGAGCCCTGCCTTTATCTGTGATTGAATGTTGGTAGGTCTATTCTTATGCAGGCCTGTAAGTAACTGCGTGAATACAGCAGCCATGCCACTCCCAGAAGACCTCAAGGCCCTCCTTCCCATCCTCTTGAGTCTTAAATTCTTTTTTCTTCTCCTTCCATGATACTCCCCAAACCTTGGAAGGTGAGTGATATGGGTGTTCCGTTGATGGCTGAACAGAGAGATGATGTCTCTCTTGAGACCAGCCTCTTCCACATTGGACAACCACGTGTCTTCTATTTTNCTCGGCCTTTGTTTTCTTGACTTGCTCACCTTAGTACCAATTTGCAGGACCCCTGGCAGTATCAGGAAGGNTTGTCCCTTGGGTCATTAGTTGCAACACTTTCTCCCCCTGGCTTCTTACTTGTCTTTTGACTCTGCCTGTGGTGTATTGACATGTGAGAAAAAGTTTTGTATTTATCTGATTGAATGTCTCTTCTTTTGCCATTTTTGGGTTTGGTTGTAATTTTCCTCAAGGGTAAAGAATGCTTTCCGTGTTCCTCCTGTGACTCTTATTTTTTCACTAAATTGTTGGTGCTTTGGGTTCCTTTTGTTGTAAGTGTGAGATGTGTCTTCCCCTTCATATGCCGATGTCCTCCAGTGTGTGTACATTGTTGGCATTTGTTGAGAAGTTACTTTCCCCTCAGTGACTGTTTGCTCTTGTTTTTTGTGTTACTATTCCAANTGTTTCATTAGCTTCTACCTACCTTCCATGCCATACCAAAGTAGAATTGATGAACTCTTCNAAAACTTTGTAATTTAAAGCAAACACAGAGACAGAATACTAATATATTAAAGCCTGGAGTTAGTAAGTTTCATCAGCCTTCTGTGTCCGTGTTCTACATCCTCAGATTCAGACAACTTGGATTCAGCCAACCTCAGATGGAAAATATTTGGATCAAAAAATTGACTCTACTGAACACATGTCCACTTTTTTCCAAATACTTACATAGTATTAACCATTAAATAAATAATCTAGGTATATGTATGGAGAATGTGTGTATGGTACATGTAAATATGACACAATATTTTTGTAAGAGAACTTCAGCATCTGCTGGTTTTGACAGCCAAGAGGTCCTGGAAACGGCCTCCTATGAACACCAAGGACCAGCTGTACCATGATGACCTATAAGAAAGTGAGACAATAGCAGCCTGAAGGCCACTGAAATAGTTTAGCATAGCANAAAGGGCAGATGGTTCCCTTCAGCTCAAGTCTAAGTAGGCCACATATATTTGCTGCAGGAAGCCATTGGTCCTACCTGGACTCATCTTTGCCTACTTCTCCTATACTCTAGGCTGTAGGAAGCAAGTTAAGGATGCCTGGGAGAAATTTGATTGAAATTTTTAATGGCATTTTGTGTGTGTGTGTGTGTGTGTGTGTGTTTAGAGAGGCTAAAAGCCAAGTCAAACACATTGTGGAAAGGCTGTAAGAATCCCTACATTCCTATGCAGAGTCTGGCAGTAGGTTACAGGGGAGTCTCATTTGGGAACACTGTTTACAAGATGTCATTAGATGTATCTCTGCACCAGTGTTTGATGGATGGAGCTCAATAGGTGTTTCCTCCTCTGACATGCCCTGTGGCAGGAGGAGTCAGTGTGGTGGTCATCTGTGTGATCTGTCGTCCTTGGACTCTAGATCAACACGGGCAATGAACACAGTTAAAGGTCACATACTCTGAACAAGCAGGCANCAGGTTCTGACTGTGCCACCTGTTTCTGTCAGTCCTGTGCACATTATCTAAGTTCTATGCCATGTATGAGTGTAATGAGGTATCACACAGCTGTTAGGACTGAATGTAGTAATGTATGGCCATGGCACCCAGGGTATGTTCAGTCAGTGACTGTCAGCATCCAGGTCTAGTTCTCTCTTTAGCTTGTGAACTCTGAGGCACATAGTTNCCAGNATTTAACTTGAGTGCCAAAAGGCAANAAGGACAGCTACANAGTANCCCTCCCTTGTCTTCAGGGGATGTGTTCTAAAAAACCCAGCTCACATCTGAAACNGGCTAGTCCAAACACTGTGTATACTGTGTTTTTTCCTGTATGTATGCGCACCTATGATAAGACTTAATTACAAATTATGCCCAGTAAGAGAGTAATAGCAGTAACTGATAAGATAGAACCTTTGTACCCTGATTCTATAATAATTATAAATTGGTGTGAATGTAGTCTCTCTTGAGTCAAGACAATAATATTCTCACGCTGTGGTTAATTGGGAGTGACTGAAACTGTAGGAAATGAGTCCTTGGATACTGTGCACTAGTGCAGTTTAGAGTTATATACGAGAGGCCCTGAACTCAGACTCCACTAGCACAAACCAAGACATGTGTGTGTTTGATTAGCTGGGAAACCCNGCTCAGGTCTCAAAGTTCTGTCTGACTTTAGTCTGTGTTTCTTAAGGTGGTGGAACCTTCAGAGTGGCATCTCAAGGAAGCAAGTTAAATCACAGGAGGTACACCCTTCAGGAGGACATGGGGACCCAAACCTCGAGCTCTTCTTTTTCATGTTTTGCTTCTGGACACCATGAGTTGGGCAGCTTTGCTCCTATAGTGGTGTTCTGGGCTGGCTAGTCTCCTGTCAACTTGACACAAATTAGAGTCTTGTGAAAGGAGGGCACCCCAATTGAGAAAATGCCCCGGTAAGATCCTGCTGTAGAGCATTTTCTTAATTAGTGACTAGTGTGGGAGGGCCAGTCCATGGTGGGTGGTGCCATCCCTGGGCTGGTGGTCCTGGGTTCTATAAGAAAGCAGACTGAGCAAGCCATCGAGAACAAGCTAGTCAGCAGCACCCCTCCATGGCCTCTGCATCAGCTCCTGCCTCCAGGATCCTGCCCTGCTTGAGTTCCTTCAGTGATGGACTGTGGTGTGGAAGTGTAAATCCATAAACCCTTTCCTCCCCAACTTGCTTTTGGTCATGGTATTTCATCATAGCAATAGAAACCCTAACAAGGACATGCAAAAGCAACTGATGAAAGCCTGTGCGCTCTGAAGCTGAACCAGAATAAACCTTTGCTTTTTGGAAGTTGCTTTTCTCGGATATTTTATCACAGTCACAGAAAGCCAATTTACAGCATCTGCTGCTGCAAGAGTGTGGTTGATCATCCGGATTTTTGTTGTCTGTGGGTGGGAGTGATCTTCAAAGTAGAGCAGGTATCAAGGAGAAGGAATAGAAATTCAGAGGGTGGGGGTGGTGTCAGTAGGAGAACCCTTGCACTTAGACTGGTGAGTTCCCAATGTTGTAGGTTCTTCCTGGTGCAGGGTGGAATACCTGTGGGTGTTCTCTATGGGACCTTGGAGAAGAATGCCAGGAGAGTAGAGCCCAGTAAATGGTCTNTTTTTCTCTGTGGAGAAAATGGCAGACTCAGGAGAGAGACAGTTGAGCATTTTCTAAGGGAGTTGAAGCTGGTGAATTGAAGCTGGCCATCTGTGTTTCCTCACAGGGGCACAGTGGCTTGATCTCAGGGTGGAGTCTGAATAAGATTGGATTCTGTGCTGGCTGGTGTTTTGTCAACTTGACACAAGCTAGGGTCGTTTGGGAAGAAAGGATCTTAATTGAGAAAATGCCTCCATAGGATTAGCCTGTAATTAAGTCTGTAGGGCATTTTCTGGATTGATGATTGATGTGGGAGGGCCCAACCCATTGTGGGTGGTGCCACCTCTGGGCAGGCTGAGCAAGCCATGAGGAAGCCAGTAAGCAGCATCCCTCCATGGCCTCTGTATCAGCTCCTGCCTCCAGGTTCTTGCCCTGGCTTCCCTTAGTGATGGAATCTGACCCGAGAATTGTAAACTGAAATAAACTCTTTCCTCCCAAGTTACTTTTGTTCATGTTTTATTNCAGCAATAGAACCCCTGTGGGCATGGCACTTAGGGGGTTCTTTTTACGCTATTTAATGTTTACATATCTGCAAGGCAATCTTTTCTTTTTATTTTCCACATCTCATGAGAAAGATGCCCTTTCTAACCCAGTTTTAAACTCAGCTGTGTGATGGAGCATCTCGCTCCAAAGCTGATGTGTGGTCCCCTCATCAGGTAGCAGCCTCATCTTCTTGCATATGTACCTGCTGGGAAGGTTGGCAGCATCCAGCTCAGGGCTGGCATTTGTTCTATGATACTTGCTGAGTGAGTTAACTTGCAGTATATCTGGAAGAATAGTATTAGGATGATGATGCTTGGGAAACCTTGTTTTCNCTTGTCAAGTTAGGAAAGTTTTTCTCTGAGAAATAACTCTAGGAGATGTCGTGGTTTCTTTTTTGCTTTAGAGGTCAGTCTCTGCAAAGGAAGATTAGATAACACTTTCTTAGGTTTTATCTAAAACAATTATGTTAATACAAACAGTCATTGGAGTTGTCTCCGTAGACTGTTTACTTGTAAGGCTGGTAGTTTGGATAATACAAAACAGTTTTAGAAGCAACCTAAAAGTTTAATTTTTTGTTTGTTTGTTTGTTTTTTAAATAGATTTTCTTGCAGCAAGCCAGGCTGTATGTTCCTGGAATTCACTTTGACCCCACTAGCCTAGTCTTATTTCAGAAGGGCAGGGCAGCGTCTGGGTTGAGCCTTCTCTGCACAGTTTGCACTTGGCAGGTGTGCAATATGTTTGGCTTAATAAAGGAGACTTTCCATCTAATTCTGCCAACAAGGAGACTGAGCTCTAAGGCAATAGTTTTCAACCTGTGGATCTTGAGCCTGTCTCCAGAAAAATTTACATTACAGTTCATAGCAGTAGAAAATTTAGTTATGAAGTTATGAAGTAGCAATGAAATAATTTTATGGTTGGGGGGTCACCACAACAGGAGGAACTGTATTAAAGGGTTGAAACATTAGGAAGGTTGAGAACCCCTGCTCTAAGGTAACCTGGTTTCTGCGTTAAATCGTGGCCTCTGCAGTATACTCCTGCAGGCTGTGGACCTGGGATTGGCTTCCAGTTTGAAACAGTCTGTGCCCTTTGCATGCCATGCAGAAGGTTGCCAGCGTCCTCACCCAGACCAGTCTTTCTGTTCACATTTTGAGGTGTCTCCAGTTGGCCCTTGTTCATTTCCTCTACTTTTCCCTAACCCCTGGGGAGCCCTGGGGAGTTTTGATCAGCAGCATGTTTGTATTCTAGTTCTGTAGGTCTCAGGCAGGGTTTGTTTGGAATGAAGATGGGCTGCGAGTGCTTCTGCTTCTTGACCTCCTGCTCTCAGCACTCCTGTTCCTACTAGCCTAACCTGCAGGCTTCTGGTTTGCCAGTTGTAAGTCTGATGGCAAAGTGAAGGGGTAATTCCGTTCATTATTGGAGCAGTTCCTAAACCTCTGCCTCAGATTTTTCTGGTTTTGTTTTTGTTTTGCTTTGTTTTGGCTTTGCTTGCACATTTTCTCGTGAGACAAATTACATGCATAAAGGCAGGGGATAAACTTGGGATTTACCAATTTCAAGAATATACTCTATAAGGCTGATGAATAAAATTATGAATTCTGAGAAAGTTCAAGATCTGTCCTTGACTGTGTTTCTCCAGTACACCACACTGCAGTGTGGAGCTGAAGTGGATCGTTTTAAAATGTGTAAGTGGATGGACTCAACACGGAGTGAGGATTATCTGAGACCTGGCTGGACAAGGATGGGGTTTGGGTTGGTGCCAGGTGGTTTTGGACATGCCTGTTGGTTCTTTGTGCCTGGCTAAAAGGCTTGCNGTGTCGAGCTCCGTGTTCTTGTCTGATTTCAGTTTCAGAAGTGCTGACACAGCTAATCTGAGCATTTATGGCTATTTCCACTTCAAGCTCAGTGGGTGGCTCTTTGGGGGATATTCACACAGAAATGGCTTAATTGGATTTCAGCCCAGACACAGTATCTGAATGGTTCTTTATGAATTTCATTAATTGGGCCGCTGCCATAGGAAGTCACACACACACACACAGACACACACACACACACACACACACACATTTACAAGTGTTATGATTCAGTTCCTTTTGTTGGCTTGTTGCTAATTTGTTTAATAAATGAAATAGTCCTAGTTATGGTAGCTCATTTCTGTGGTGAGGCTGAGGCAAGAAGATTGCTGTGAGTGTGAGACCACCCTGAGCAACATTCCAGGCCACTTCAGGTTACAGAGGAACACCTTATTTCAAAACATAGAAAATCATGACAGACATACTTGAGAACAATAAATAGTTTGGGTGTGGTGGCTTATAACTAATCCTATCACTTGGGGACCAGCCTGGTCTACAGTATAGTGAGTTCCAGGTCACTTCAGGTTATAGAGGGACACTCTATCTCAAAGAGAAAATGAAGAGAGATACACTTGAACAATAGATCTGGTGTGGT
>LZPO01055253.1:0-16977 GCA_001675575.1 Neotoma lepida
CTGCCAGAGCCTGAGGCAGGGCTCCTTCAGTGAACTGGTTGAGATCCACCCCAAACACTCTCCATGACCACTGCAGCACAGTCAGGCGACAGCAGAATCTGTGGACTCTGCTCATATCCACAACAGCTATTCTATAAAGGCTAGAGTNAGGGTGACTCAACTTGTCTCACAGCCATTGCCCCCATGCTTTTACAGCTCAGCCCCCATGTTAGCAGAGCCATAGAGAAGACACTTAATAGAGTGCCCATGTGGGTGCAGTCCTTAGTAATTCCAACATCACATCTAGTGACTTTCACACCTGTTCAACCTATGCAAAACAACATAAAACAGGACTTCAACAGCTTTAAAAGGGTAGCAGCTACATCTACAAATTGGTTACCATGGTGACACATATCATTTAATTCCCACAAATTTACACTGTGCCTCTGGAAACAGGAGAACCCCGGAGTCACAAGGAGAGCCTGTCACTGGTCTGAACATTGACTCTGGCCCATCACAGAGAATGGCCAAGGACCACCTTCCTAACAAACATGGGTGCCAGGTGACAGATGTGACACCCACTGTAATATAAACCTCACAGAGACTAGACTTAGTAAAAGTGGTCAACAGGACCCCAGACCCCTGCAGATGCACATTTCATGAGTTACTAATTATGTTCAAAGTGTATTACACACTTCTATGCCTTCATTTCAGTATCTAGAAAGCAAATTCCACACAGACGTGCCTTTGATCACTATATGTTGCAATATAACAATGAAGTTTATCCAGGCACTTTTCTCCACCACAGTAGGCTAATGCAGAGGAACGGAACACAAAACAAAGGCCTTGGTAAAGCATAGGCAGAAGCACACCCTACACCCCTGGACTATGTCTCGAGCAGTGCACACTGGGAGAAATGCTCTCGATGCTTCACCCAGATGCAGTTTCCCTGCTTCAAGCTCAGAATGTGTTCTTTCTTCAGCCAGATCTTTAAAGGAAATCAGAACTCCAGAGCCTTGCTACTCAGCACCTTCCCAGAACAGGGCCCTCTACAAGAAAGGAATTCAGCAGAAAGCCCTGGGCCAGGGGATGCTCATGGCACTGTGCATAGTCTGTTTGAACTCATGCAGCCATACACCATTAACTAAAACACCACTATCCCTAGACTAAGAACATGACAACAGGATGAGGGTGTTCAGTCTAGGGTATGTAAAGCCCTGGGACTGATTCCCAGCAAGAAGAAAGAGGAAGACATCCAGAGTTGTAGATTTCTGCATTCTTTGGGACTCTGATACATGCCACCACTTGTTCTGATGTTTAGATGCCTTTCTGGTGTCCATCCCACCACAGCTCCAAAGGGTGTCATTCATGATGGATTTCCCTGCTCCACACACCATCAACAGTGTACTGCTGCTCACCACTGTCACAGCCATGGCAGCTGTGAGAGCACACGCTCTTTTTACCACCTTTACGTCAATTCTGTTCAGAAAGTGACCCTCAAATACCAAGTTTAATAAGCCTTTCTCGTTATCACTGATGTGGCAGTATCTGGCAATTCCCAAGCTGCTGTATTAGACAGTTTCAGTCCTGGTTTGTAGGAGTGAGCCTTACCCTGGAGTCACTGTCCAGGAGACAGCGGGAGGTGATGGTGTCCAGGAATGCCTCATGCGCTGCGATAATGTGATCCAAGTCCTGGGCCTGTTGCACTCTGTTCCAAAGCTCATCCCAGGAGCACTCAAGAACCTGAAAGGACCAGTGGAGACTTTGGGAAGGCCTATTCTTCTGAAGACAGCAATTCTACTACTGCCAAGCCACACTGCCTGGGGCAGGAAGCTGGCTTACCTCGAAGGTGATGTAGTACTGCATTTGATGAATGAAGTGGACCATCTCGGAGGCCAGGATGTGACACTGGTGCAGCACCCCAGAGAACTCTGCAAGAAACAGGGTGTCATCAGGGGAGGGGAGGTGCTTGGTGACAGCACAGACCTCTTCTGCAAGCTGCTCTCTAATGAAGCCACAGCCTTATTCCAGACCCCTGAGCAGGACACGAGCTCTCCACCCAGTTCTGTGCTTTAGCTAAAGGACCTGGCTACACAATCAAGGAGAGACATAATACTTTACCATGGATAAGGCCTGAGGAGGAACAGCAAGAAACAAGATACAATCATATTTAACAGATAAGTACAGTGCTAGGGAGATGGCTCTGTGGTAGAAGTACTTGCTTTGCAAGTATATGGACTTGATTTCAGATCCCCAGTACCCATGTAAAAGGCTGGGCATGGTGCATGCCTGTAATTCCAGTACCGGAGGGTCAGAGACAGAGGCTCTCAGGGGCTGGTTGATTGGCAGCCTAGGGAGGAAGGTGCAAAGTGGTAAGAGAGGAATACTAGATGATGTCTTCTTCCGGTCTCTGTGCTTGGTCATGGGCACACGCCCAGATGCACCACATACACAGCACATGGCTAAGTGTCAAGCTTATTTTATAGAAGTGAGCATTATGCATGAACAGAAGCCTTATCTTAGGTCGTCTTCTCTGCTTCTGGCCCATCCACTGCACATGGACTATTTACATCCCTCTAGTCATCTGGAGACAAGAGGGCCTTAGGGTGGGCCCTAATTCAGTGAGAAGAAAAGGCAGGGACTCCAGGGAGCAGACATGCATGTGTGGAACGCTGTCAGCACTGGCAGCAAAAGGACGCAGGAGAGGCCTCCCTAGGTTTCCGAGGGAGCAGAACGGGACTGACTGAGCCTTCATTTGGGATTTCTGGCCTTTAGAATGTTTGACATAATTAACAGTTGATGTTTTAAGTGACCCAGTTTGTGGTGCTGGGTCCTAACAGCAGTCCTAACAAAGGAATACTAAGTGACAGGTGAGGGACTCTGTAGGACTGTGGCTCCCAGAGAGCATGACATCAAAGACACACCTTGAAGGCTAGAGACCTCAAGTGTCACTGCTGTCCTGACGCAGTGGGCACATTTGGTCAAGAGAGGAAAGACAGAAGCATGATGCCAAGTTTAAAAGAAAACTCAAATTCTTCAACAAATGATTAATGTAGCCCAGTGCATAAATATAAACCAGTGTGTTCATACAGACCGTGCACATGTGTGCAAACAGTCACATGAGCAGGCAGTAGCAAGTGTGACCCTAATGAATCTGATGAGGGGGTTGAGGAAGCATGCCTTTGAAAAGTGAGAGAGAAAACACAGAAGGCAGATGTTGCTCATGGGCCTCCTGATGAGGGTGCACTCCAAGGGAGAGCTGGCACTTCTGACACATTGTGATCAACTTGACCCCCATGAAGATATGTAAGCATTTCTTTTGTGAGAAAGAAGAAAAAGGTATAAATCCTAAATAAATCATGTTTGGCAATAATAAAAGACTCAATTTTTCAAGAGGCAGAAGGTAGGTACCTCAGCAGGTAAACGGACTTGCCACAACTCTAATACCCTGTGCTCAGGCCCCTGAACCAACATGGGAGAAGTGGAGAAACAACTCCCCAGAGTTGGCCTGTCTTTTACACACACACACACACACACACACACACACACACACGCATGAATGCACGCACACATGCGCATACACCATAAATAAATCCAAACACAATGAAAAAAGTGCTGTTTAGGAGACAGAGCTTTTATGCAGAGAGAAACAGCATAGTCCAGAGCCTCATCTTTGAAGGGAGAAGGCACTGGTACAGTGTCCCTCAGGCAAGCACCTGGGAGTAAGGAAACCAAACTAGGATATTGCAAAACCGTCCTCTGGCCAAGACATGGCCAGCACATCTTCAAATCAGAGCAGCTGTGATTATTGTAGACTCTCCCAGGTTGAGCCCACTAACAGCCCCTCGTGGACAAACCGCACCAGTCTGATCAGCCCTTCCCCCAGGATACACAAGCAATTACCATTGCTGGGAAAGAATGAAACTCTTCTTACATATGGTTTAGCCATATGTAAGCCACCCTTGCTCCTATGAGTATCCCATTAAATCCACTGGTTCACCAACCTAGACTGGGGTGGAATTCTGCTGTTACCTTCCTGATCTGGGGTGAACACAGACCACCCAGGGAGTGTCAGGCACCAGAGGTGTCCAAAAAAANAGAGGTTTTTGTGCAAAGGCAGTCAGTCTAGTGAATCCATAGGGACAGGCCCCAGGGTCCCCGTGCTTCTCTGGCCAGAAGTCATAGCACCTTCCTTACAAAACTCTAAAGATTCCTTACTGCTCCCATCAGGACCTCAGAGAGCTGAAGAGAGCTATGTGTCCAGACCACAGGCGCCACTTCCCCTGTGACTATTAATAGCCTTCAACCAGGAGTGCGCCCACCCAGCCAGCATCCAGCACAAGACCCTCAACGGAGTATCACACTCCACAGGTCTCCCCCACAATTTGGAATCTGTATCTATGAATACAGCTGTTGTGCAGCAATTTTCTTTGAATGGCAACAGTCCCAGCAGACAGAGGGAGGTGGGTGAACCAGTTCAGATCAAGCTCCCCAGGCCAGAGCAGCTGTAAGGCCTATCTTTACAGGAGCAGGGACAAATGCCAGGAGGAGGCTTGTCAACCTGTCGAGCTGCCTGCACATCTACAGGGGTGCAGAGCTCCAGGGACACAGCTTTGGTTAGCTGTACCCAAGCCAGGATGGTTTTCTCGGTGATGTAGCTGCCTTTAAGTCACATGTGCTCCTTCAAGTAGCCCCTCCCCAATACTCCTAATCCAAATAAACTCACTGGTCCGCAAAGCTCAACTTCAGGGTAATTATTACTGTGGTCTGACTTGGTTCCCTGTCTGGAGCGAGCAGACGTCTGTTCACATCTCCCCAGGAAAAGTCACATAAAGGTGGACATGCATCTGACAAGGAGGCTATGCTTCCCAGTTCTCTTGAAGGCCTAGAACAGAGTGTGGTTTTCTCTACTGAAACCAGGCTAGCTAACCTAACTCTCTAGCCATACAATTTGACTTCTGATTTCTATGCAGAGGACATAGCCTTCTTCTGTCAAGAGGCACTCGGTTATGCATGGTCATAACCTCAGAGGAAATTCTCTGCAGATCTACTCTGGTTTTCGCCCTGAGCCACCTTGATGGTAAATGTTCCAGGGGATCCTCCCTGGAACACAGCAGTGCACACTGAAACCTCCATGTATATTAGGCATGCTACCTCACACTTGTGCACTCTGAGTACATTCTGCAACGGCCTCTAGGCTGAGCGATCCAGTTGGAAAGCTGTTTGCATTCACTTTCACCCTAGTACTCCAATCCTGCCCACAAGACCTGCATGACCAGGGTCATGCTGATCAATGCTAACATTCGCCTTCTTTCTTCAGTTTTCACACACGACAGACACAGTCTTCTTCCTAGGAAAACCTGTCACTTCACCTTGTGAAGGAGACACTCTTCTATAGTAACTGACAGTGAGGTCACTGGCTGTTGGAAAACAAAGTTGAGAACACAACCCCTCCAGGCACGACTGAAATCTGTTACCCTCATGGCTGTCCTTTCTGGCCAAGGACTCCAAACAGTCTGCCAGCTGCTGTTAGGCTGAGGAATATGGACTTTATCAAAAGCACAGCATATTCCTTTATACCTGAAAATATAACTTGTACCTGCTATCTCTTGACTCTCTACTCAGTACCCTGAAAATGCATATAAAATACATGCTTAAAGTATGTTTTATGATGGCCCAGAAGAACCGTCAAAATTGTAAGAATGGTCTCAGTGCAACCCCAGCATTGAGGTGCAATGAACATACAAGTGTATCCCGCTGGGTTAACACTCAGTTTTACACACAAAGTTAGGAATGTCTATTAGGGGGCTGGAGAGATGGCTTGGAGGTTAAGAGCACTTCCTGTTCTTGCAGATGACCTGGGTTCAGTTTCTTAGTACCCACATAACAGCTCACAACTGTCAGTAACGCCAATTTCAGGAGACCCGACACCCTCTTCCAGCTCTGAAAACACCAGGCACACACATGGTGCACATACGCAAATACTCAGATCTTTTTAATGGCCACCCTTCCCTTCTGCTTATGGAGACACTGGATAGATTCATTCCTGGTTGTCTACTGCCCTCTAAAGGCTACTCAAAGATCTTCAGTGTCCCAGGTATCTTCAGAAGGGCACTCCTGCAACGGGGGACACCTTACCACCCGAAGCCCAAGATTTCTTTTTAAAGAAATGCCCTACGGCAGTTTCATCAGTTTCATCGCAGCTTCAAATACACTCCCCAACTTGCACTTCCCCTGGCTTTGCTCTGTTTAAGGTGGCTCCATCAAATACCTAGCTGATTCATTTTCCNACCCTTTGGATTTAAAGATGCTTCAGGAACTAGCAATTTTCTTCACGTCTTGTGTTCATGCTCCTCCTAGTATCATTCGGTGTGTGTGAATTACAGGCAAGTGTCACAAAGACAACAGCTCACTGCTGGGCTCAAGCTGGATGCTGTTCTGAGGACTGTTTTGCAGATTTATTCTTGCAACTGTAGGCAGTGGCGCTGTTTACCCACACACAGGTTTTGAAGAGGAAGACATGTAAGGTATCATCATTGTAAGATGTCTCATTATTAAATATATCACCACAAAGAAAACAGCTGCCAAGCAGAACCACTGTGCCATCTTTCCAAAGGCAGATGACATGGCTGTGGCCGACACACCTGCAAGCTTGTTCGTGACCCCTGAGGGCTGCGGCTCAGCAGCTTCAGACACTNCCAAAAAGTGAAGACAGAGTAACAGTGCTTGCTTCAGAAGTGATAAAATGTGGTTAAAGGAAAACCAACAGAAGGTATGCAGAAAGTGAACCCTTGGTTTCCTGTGGCTTTTCAGCAGACAATAGGTCAGCTCAGCTCCCCACCTTGACTGTCTGCTGCAGGGACAGGCTGAACAGAGAGGTACACTGAGCAGAAAATGTCAGCAGTAGCAGCAAGTGAGGCTGTGACAGGAGGAGGCTGACTCCTAGGCACCCATTCCAACATATTGTCACCAAAGCTTCCTATATGCAGTGACCAGAAAACTGTCATATATGCCTTCTTCCAGGTTCCTCCAGGGCTTCTGTGCTGAAGGAGACTTGGGTTCCTCCACAGGCCTTCCATCTTTGGTTCATTTTAGCTTGTTCGTGACTCATTTTCTCCAAGGCTTCCATTTTTGCCTTCCAATAAACTTAAGATTCAACCCTAAGTACAGACATGATTATAGAATGCTGGGTTGTCACTTCCCTCGCTCAGCCTTGGGCTGTTCTCCACTGGAGGGAAGGACATGTGACAATGAGGTCTCCACAATGCCTCCTGAGAGGTTCTATGACTGACNGGTGACTGATGCACCTAAAAGGGTGCCTCCAGGGCAGACCCAGCACTCAGCAGGGGGCATGGCCTCACTGCAGACCCCAACCAGCAGGAACAGTCCTACTCAGCAGCCAGAAAGGACAGAGAGAAGCAGAATGTTATCATTTTAGTCCAGGGATAACGTGCTGCTTCATATACACTAATTTCAAACAGAATTATTATTTACATTTCTTTAGATTTGTTCTTANTATTTTCTGATAAATTACTATTTGTTTTATTGTTGTATGAGTGTTTTGCCTGCATGTATGCATATGCACTGCATGCATGCTGGTGCCAGAGGCGGTCAGAAGAGGGTACCGATTCCTTTGGGACTGTAGTAATAGGTGTTTGTGACCATCATATGGTTGTGAGAATTGAACCTGGGTCCTCAGCAAGAGCAACGAGTACTCTAAACCACTAAGCCAACTCTCCAGCCACTTACTTACATATCTTACACATAACAGACCACACTGCCACCAGCCAGTGTACTTTGCTGCCAATCCTACCAGAGGATTAACACTCTTCTATACTTTTCTAAAAGCCCAATGTCTAAACATCATTTTGCATCTCAATGAGTAAGTAAACAGCTTAAACAAAAGAAAATACAACTGTAGGGTCAGACTTGGGGGTAGGAAGGGGCAACACCTCACTGCACAAGCCTGGCCTCAGCTCTGCACCAAGACACTGTATTCTTTCTTTCTGAGGACCTAAGAGGCCAACTTCTTTGTTAGAGAGAGGCTGTGAAGAAGACACGTTCATCCAGCATGATGACATGATCAGCTTCACCACATGAAACAGGAAACCAGCCGCATCCCCTTCCTTCTCGGCCACCAACCAAGAACCAGCATCAGTGACTATCCGGTTGTGTTGAGACCTTGGTACAGGTCACTCTTCGCTATGGTCACCCTGGCTTGGGTGGCCACCACTGCCTGCAGTCTGTCTGGACCTTTGGAAGGTGTCTAGAGTCAGCCTACAACCGAAGTAGCAATGAGGAAACCTCTTCCTTCAAACAACTGCTGCTTATTTATAACAATTAATTTTACTAATCAAAGGGCAGATTCAGTTTAGTTGTTCTGTAGAGAAGTTTATGAGATGTCTTCATAATCGACTTCAACATAATGAACTCAAAATGATTCATAACTGAAGTAATTCAATATTGTAACATTAACAAAATCTTGACTAAATGTCTAATTGTCTTAACTACAGTTCTAAATTACAAAATCTAAAATATGTCCACATCCTGGATAATGGTCAAAATAAAAATTAACACCTGGAAGAGAATATTAACTGAACAAGGACCTATTGGAAGGTTTTCCTTCCTTGGAAATTAAACTAGGTGCTGGGACGGCGGCTCAGTGTTTAAGAGCACAGTCTGTTCTGAGACTCTGGGCTAGAGGACCAGAAGCCACATGGCAGCTCACGACTGTCTGTGATACCAATTCCAGGGACTCAACACCCTCCTCTGGCCTCCATGTGCACCAAGCACACACATGGTGCACATACACTCAGGCACTCACACACACATTTTTTTTTTTACTATTTTTTACATTAAACTACACCCATGAACATTCGTGAAAAACAAATGTAATTTTAAAAGAATTTTCATGGTATGGGAAAAAAATCCACTGTGACTTAATTGTCTCTNAATCTCTAATGAAGTCAAGACACAATGATTCAAATAAGANTTTCCATAAAACCAAAACACAACAGTGAGTCCTCTCAGGGCAATTACTTGAGACTTTAATGTTCGCTGCCCGAAGCACGACAGTGTGGCAGTGCAGACTCAGTGGCCTCCCCTGGCTTTACCTGGCATGTTCCTCAGGAGTTTCGCATTGCACATGTGTCCTTTCCGTATGTCAGTGAGGATGTACTCCATACGCTTGGCCCGCCACAGGAAGTTAAACACTCTCAGATAGTGGCCCATGCACTCTCGTGTGAATACCTACAGAGACAAAAGACAGGCCATGGCTTGTGCAAAGAGTCTCCTCGTCCAGGCCCTGGCCTCCCAAAATCAGCAAACACGGGGCTCCAGCATATCCTAGATGGTACACGAGTGAGGAGAGTAGCGCACTTCAAGAGAACACACCATAACAACAGTCACATGGTTCCTTACAGGCCAGGCAGGCAGACTCCCAGCAGCAGCAGCAGCAGGTATGTTTCTATTAGTCCTGGAGCTGGGACATAGGCAAAGGTGGTATGACAGAAAGACAGCTCACCAAGACTTTTCTTCCTCGAACCAGTTTCTGAGATAGGGTTTCTCTGTCCTGAAACTACCTATATAGACCAGTCTGGCCTCGAACTCAAAAGACCCGCCTGCCTCTGCCCCCAAATGCTAAGATTAAAGGTGTGCACCACCATGCTCAGCTTTTTTTTTCAATTATTTTATACTTTATGTTTTGCATACATGTGTGTCTGTACACCATGTGTATCCCTGGAGTCCAGAAAAGGACACTGAATCCCCTGGGACTATAGCTACAGACAGTTGTGAGCCACTGTATGGGTACTGGGAGTAGAGCATGGGTCCTCTGGAAGTACAGCAAGTGTTCTTAACCACTGAGCCAACTCTCTAGCCATAACTCACCAAGACTTTAAACCCAGCCCACATCAGTCTAAACTTGGACACTTGACTGACCCCCAACTTCTGAGAGACACAGACAGAGGGGTCACTTGCTTCAGTGACAACAGCTACAAAAGTAGAGGCAAGTCTAGCAGCATCTCGACCCTGAGGTCACCATCACAGGATTACCGACTACTTCCGAATACCTCTGTTTGATACCATCAATGTGGCTTCCCAAGCAAGTGATGGGTCCTGATACAGAGACCACCTCAAGCCCTCCTCCTGTCATCCCTCCCGTGCTGGCTAAGTTTCACAAATACAAATTCAGGCTATCCAGTTATACCTGAACATCAGGTAAATTACACATAATTTAGTTCAGGTAAGTGTCACTGGTGGAAGCACATACATACACCACCACCCCACCCCCGTCACAGCTGCCTGCACGGACTCTGCACAGGATATGCCTTCAGCATGAGAAGAAGGCCACACTCTGCTCTGAGGGAGCTCTGATCTCAAAAGAACCTTGCCTTGTCCATGTCTGTCCTCTGGCCTTTACGTGAGACCTAGGGTGCTCAACCTACCTTTTCATCTCACTACTGGTCCATCTAGAGTCCATGCCAGTCTCCTCAGACACCTGGAACTTTAACCTTGCTCCTTACACTTCATAACTGAACTATAACTGCAGGCCAACTTATCTCGTGTCCCTCTGTGAACCTCCCACATCCATGTCACAAGGACTGCCTATTCATTCTTTCCTATGCCACTCAATAGCAGGCTCTAGAAGGCACTCGATGATGGTGAAGATGATGATGAGGAAGAGGATGAGGAGGATGAGGATGAGGAGGATGGAGGGCAAGCAAACAACCACACACAGGAGTGACGGCCTGGGGGACTATCTGTGCACCACTTGCTTCTTACACTACTGATTACCACTCTCTGATAACAGAAATTAAGCATGACTGATTTAGATGCCATGAGTCAATTACTGGGTTCTTCTCTATATACATGATACATCATAGAGTGGCCTTTGAAGTACCATATTCTCACCGATTTTAAAATTCAGTTAAGCCATCTTTCATGTACTGACTACATAAGAGGAAGACATTCACTGCTTTGACCTGGAAGCAAGTGTTACCCACAGCAGTTTTACCATCTGGCTCCACTGCTCACCTAAGGGAGACTACAATCCATCTGCAGAGACCTCCACAGTGAGCAAGTCTCCATCCTGCCCAGTGTGGGAACAGCAGCCCTGATGATGCCCTGTTCTCACTCCCTCACAAACCTCAGGCGCTAGCACATAGCATGGCCACAAGCCCTCCCAATCAGCCTTCTGCAGCTGGAATCAAGACTCAGTGACCTCACCACACTTAAATCTGGATGGATTTTACCACAAATAACTTGAGACTCATGAAAAGCAAGGTCAACCAGAAATACTTCACATAGTTAATGAGCTTATTTAGCTAATGTGTTCTTCAGTAACCTGGGTTGTGAATTTCACAATGTCCCAAATTAGACTTATCCAAAAATTTCACTGACATTTTATATCTTAGAATTAGTAGAAGCTAACATTGCTATTATACAAGATATAATTATATGATTGCTACAAGACATATTCCTACTATAATTAAATTCTGTTCAAAAATGAGACCCTCAATTAATGAGAACAGAACGGAAACAGGTAACACACAAATTAACCAAGGGAAAAGCAGAAAAAAACCTGTATTTATAAAACAGGCTTCTTTTTATCCTTCGTGTTTTTCTTTTTGCATGTGTGTGTAATGGGTGGATATGCAGGGAGATGCCTTCAACCGCTCTCCATCCATTACTGAGACAATCTCTTATTTGAACCCAGAGCACACTAATTCAGCTCGTCCAGCCAGCCAGCTCATTCTGGGGAAGCTCCTGTTTCTGCTTCCTGTGCACTGGGCAGGAGGGCTGTCACGTCCACTCAGAGACCTGACTGCTGTCATCAAGCTGGTACAGCAAAAGCTTACCTCCCTGAGCCCTCTCCTCGGCCTCTCCTTTTATGTCTCGGCAACTTCTACATACAATTAAATCTGGCAAACAATGCCTAATACTAGTTTGAATACTTGTGCTTGTGTAATAATATGCCTATAGTTATGGCAATTGATAAAATTTCACCACCTACAAACACCGCAAGTCATGCAGGAGAGCACCCCCACACTTCACTCCTGACTGAGCTACCGAGTCCTTTCTTCTTTCTCCATCTGGTGGCCCAGGCTGCTGTCATAACAACTCAACTGGCCTACGAATGGACCTTGTAGGCCAGACATGGTTGTCATAGATGTGTCATTAAAATAAAGTTATGGTATAAACTGTTCTTCTTCAGTCCTGCTAAAGCTGTATTCAAAACCTGAATTTTAGCTCTACACAGCACACAATGTCACTCTTGATATGACACACCCAGACCACACTCAGTCTACCTCCTCATCAAGGCACTTTCACTTTCTTAATGATTGATGCAATTGTCTTTACTATGGCATCTTTGGCTTTGGGGCCTGGGATGGAACTCAGGACCTTACTCATACATGCTAAGCAAGGGCTCTAGCACTGGGCTACATTCCGGGCCTTGTTATTGTATCTTTCATGCATGAAGATACACAATGCACATAAACTAACAAAGTAGATAATATGAAGTCCTAAATAATTTGCTGAAATACCACACGGTTTTGCACACTAAGCACTACTCAGAACACAAGCTGAGGAGAAAGACCACTCACTTGGAATATGGCAAAAGATTAAACTTAAGAACAGTTGTGCATTTAAACTAGTAGCTCTGACTTGACCCAAGTCAAATATGGAATTCATGAGTCAGAGAACCCTCTCTAACCGCTCTCAGGTCACCATGGACTTAAGACACATGGCATTCTGTGAATGTGGCTTCCCTGGAATCATCAGAGCAAGGATGTGATTTACCCCACAGAAGGGACAGTCATGAAACTGCTCTGCAACCACAACTAGAGACGGGATTTTAGAGCCCAATCAGACCTTGCCTAGCAAACAGCCCCAATAATAAAAAGAAACACAATTTACTTCCCCAGCATTTCAGATACAGAAATGACTAAGTCTCAGAGGTTCTGTGGTCAGGAGGATTTACTCAGTCCTAAAGAAAGGCAGACACGTAAAGATGACCCCTCTAGCCAAGCTTCTGTGACATGGTAGGAGAAATGATCCTTCTTTCTCAACACATGAATGAAAGAGCTATGAACAATGTGACAGCTATCGACTCATCAGCTTAAATGAATGCTAAATATCAAATTTCATCTAAGTAGGAAAAATATGATTCCCCGAAAATATACTTTATGCTTCCTTCCAAATTATCCTAAATGAGTTGCTACNGTCTAAGAATAATGGCGTAAAAGGAACAATGCGTTTATTAAGTACTTGCTGAAACCTGTGACAGAACAAGTGATATTTCTAAGAATTCTTAAAATAATAGAGCATTTCAGCTCTCATTAATAATTATCTGGGACACAGTCTTGGCTTAAGCAACTCATTCAGTGGGCATATCCTAACTGCACAATTACTTTGAACCTTAGTTTTAGACAAGAAAGCCAGTTTGAAACAATAAAATGTCCAGCAATCCAAACAGCTGTGAACATCACACATGAGTACACAGAATGATCTTACGGTGGCAATTGGTCCATCAACGTGGTAATCCAGGCTGAAGACATCCCATCCAGTGTCACCTGGTGAGACCTAACAGTGATAGAATAAAACAACAAATAACTGAAAGGCCTATACTTGTTGCTGAAGAACCTGTTAACTGCTCCAAGAAGAACTGGTAAAATAACGGACAGGCTTTAAACCAGCAAGTGCTCAGCTATGCGAGCCTCCCCACCAGCACCAGCATCTACGGCGGTGAGAAGTAGTGCAACACATTTTGTTGTATGTGCTCTGCAAACATTACAGACATGTTCAAAGTTCAGAACCTTTTTAGGACAAAACGTGACTGGACAGATCAGCCAGTGAGGACTCAGGTTCACAGCCTCACCTCCAGCACAGCCCTGCTGCCGCACCACCTCCAGACACAGTGGTCTGAGGAGCAGATGCGGTCCCTGCCTGCTGACCGCACACATCACCTCCACTTCACTACTAAATGTGGCTCACTTCACCAAACAACGTGATGCCCCATGCTCTGTGGGACCTGCTTCATGCACAGCATCCACCTTGGGAACTGTCCCCTTAGTAAGAGAATGTGACTTCAGGAGGGGAACTTGCCTCCTCTAACACAGGGCAGAGCACACCCAGGATGTTTAGTTTCCAGGAATAACCAAACTTGTGCCTGACACAATAAAGATACTGGAGAGGACACTGGGACTCAACTACCTCCAGCACCCTCACATGCCCCCAGCACCCCCACATGCCCCCAGCACCTTCACATACCTCCAGCAGCCTCACATCTAGCCTCTTGAGGATCTCCGGGCTGTCAAACTGGGCGTTGGTGGCTCTAACAGCAGTTTCAAGAATCCCCGTCAGGTTATGCTGATATAAAGTTGTTGCTGGGCGAACAAGTTCTGGTCTTAAGAAATGTGTATAAAATTAAAGTTATTGTTATTTGAATTTTTTTAAATTATGAATTAAAAAAGTAAAAGTTCAAAAACTGAAAAGACAAATGGGATGGATAAATGTAGTTATAAAGCATTATGGTGCCCCCAGCACCCACCCTGTGGTCTCAGGTAGGTTTCTTAGAAGCCCTTTCAAGTATCTCCAAAACCCTATGTGTACCGAGCTGTGGAATAATCCTCTTGTACACTGTAAACATTTGTCACTCGAGTTGATTTAATAAAATGCTGATTGGCCAGTAGCCAGGCAGGAAGTATAGGTGAGGTGACCAAACTAAGAATTCTGGGAAGAGGAAGGGCGGAGTCAGGAGTCACCAGCCAGACACAGAGGAAGCAAGATGAGAATGCCGTACTGAGAAAAGGTACCAAGCCACGTGGCTAAACATAGATAAGAATTATGGGTTAATTTAAGTGTAAGAGCTAGTTAGTAATAAGCCTGAGCTACTGGCTGAGCATTTCTAATTAAAATAAGCCTCTGAGTGGTAATTTGGGAAGCAGCTTCTGGGTATTTGGGAGTTGCTGGTGGNACAGAAACTTCTGCTTACAGTACCCACTGTAAAGACAACAAGCAAGCCACTCTGAGCCTGCATACTATGATTTGGAATGTTTTACTGTCTTCTGAGTGCTTCTTTCTCCTACCTCTATGCTTCAAATCTATTAAAATACCTTTAACAAACTCTAACTCTGTTTCATCAAAAAAAGCTTCATGACATTAACTGCATACAGGGTTTTTAGAAAGCACATTTCTTCAAAATATTAAAAACATTAATTTTCATTCTGAGAANAGAACACTGCACTGTCCGATGACACTCCAGGAGGTGTAAAGGTAACTTGCTATTTTTTGTCCTAAGAGGAATGTTCAACTGTGTATCCTAAAGGGAACACTGATTCACAACAAGTGACAACACCCTTCAAATGCCTCNATGAAAACACTGCCCTGCTGTGCCCACACATGGCCCATTCCTCTAGAGCCCTGTCTAGAGCCCGAGCTGCACCAGGTGAGGATGCTCCACAACAGGAGGAACACAGTGAGAAGGGCAATGCTTCTCGATTTAAAATAGGTATTTATCAAATTAACTTCAAAGTGAAGCCAAAGTTAACTGTGACTACTACCCAAGGCCACCCACTCAGGGAGCTACTGCACATGTCACCGTGTTCACTGGGAACTGAGGCTTCCTATGAACTCGGCAGGGCACACATCTGATGGTCTGCTGGCAACCAGAGAAGAAAGTAAAGGATTTAACACACAAAAATTTTATCTGTGTAGTTCGTTGTAAACACAGACTTTGTAAGAATTCAATTCATTTCCTCCTGATGTCACTTTTTCCTTTAAAGAAAAATCGTCAGGACTTTATCATGTTAAAGATGACAGAGTTTCTCACTTTAGCAAATCCATTAGGTGCCGTATGAAGTCTCCTTGGCCAAGAAGCAGGTACCGCCGCATGGCCTGCATGTGATCCAGCAGGCTGTACTTCTTATTGAGGACATCCAATAGATATTTGCTGGTTTCAAAATAAGCAGCATCAATTTTCCCTTGAAACGCATTTTCTAAATCTGTGAACAAATCTGCAGCTGTAGAAAACAAAAGGGAAAGGCACACATCCGTGTGTAACATGGATCTTAACAAAGGAACAGGAAAGGCATTACATGAAACCAGAGCCAACCCATCAGTGCAGACCCATCCAGCCAGTCAGGAAAAGGCAAAGCAGTCCTGANACTGAAAGGCCAGCATCCCCCTGTACCAGGAGCTGATGCTGGAACTAGATTTCCAGGAGCAACAGGCCCAGCACTGCCTGTAAGCTTAAGGATCACAGTGTAGGCCATAANTGAAGTAAGTCTCACTAACTTGTCTCACAGCCACATCTAAGCATTGGTCTCCCAACAGGACTAGGAGACTCCCAGAGACCACCTACACCTCTTGTACGTTCTAACGTGATGGAAAGGTCTTAACTCCAGCACTACAAATGGTCTTCCGACTCCTCTTCCATCTCTTAAACACAGGTATCTTCCCCAAAGCCAGCTCTGGATCCCACCTCTCCCCCAGAACTACCCCAGAGAATACCTGGAAGTCTGCACACAAGCCACTTGTGTGAGATGCTGTGCTCTCAGGAATTGCACAGGCTGCCTCCTGACCTTAGCCGCCCTTGCCATGGATCAACAGTGCCCTTAGCCATCGTGGAGAGACGGGCTCCCCAAATCTCTAAATTCTGCCCCAGCTGTTGGCTGGAGTTTTCATGCACCACCTCCAATACAACATCTTGTGCAAAGTAAAACAATCAAGATGGCAAGAGTCTGGGAAGCTGGAAATAAACTGAATGGAAACACTGAGGCTGAGGCAGGCAGCAAGGAGAGAAGAGGAGGAGGAGAGAGGAGGAGGAGCAGCTTTCTACCAGCCGACAAGGGAATCTTTACAACGCAGGCAGAAACTGACCTCTGAAGATCCTGAGTCATGAGGCTAACACTGTCTTCCCATCTGCTGTACTTATTTACTATCTTCTTATCATGAAGGGAAATAAAGCAATGCAAATTACTAAGGAGGAAATAGTTA